>OY829326.1:123867588-124169271 GCA_963691655.1 Toxonevra muliebris
TAACTTAACCGTACCTATGGTATGAAAAATTGGTTTCAAATAAAAATTTTCAAGATTTTACCTTTAAATTCATTTTGAGCAACAATTTTAATATTTTGCTATTTCACTCTTTAATCATAGATAATTTTATACTAAAAATATTACATAATAATAACATACCAAAAATATCAATCAATCCACCTTACAATTCAGCAGACAATTCTGCCCACAGGTCATCACAAAAATGACAACAATCACCGGTTACAAAAACAACAACCACAACGATAGCAACTAAACTAAACGATGAAAAACTAAAATTTTGTGTAGCTATACAATTTCACAAAAAAAAAAAAAAAAAACAATATAAAAAAAAAAAAAATTAAAATTAATTATTACTAATTTAATTTGTGATATTAGCAACAATCTCCAACAGCAACGATAACAAAAATATAGCTTAGTGAAGTTTTTGTTGCTGTTGCTACTGCTACTGACTGCACTTTGCAATATAATGCAATTAGAAATAAAATTAAGAGTGTTTACTTTGACGCTTATAGATACTTGTTATCTTTTTGATATGCTTAAGTGGTAATACAGAAATAGTATCAACAACAACCACAGCACTAGCAAAAGTTGCGTTAGTAGCAAATAGCAGCAACTTCAACACGGATGTTGTTAAATACTTCTAGTAGTGATGTTATTGCTGTTGCATTAATGTTCATCAACTTGTCAATATGACTCTAAAGATAAAGTGACAACAAACCGAGACTCAATACGATTATTGCATCCACCAGTTGGCCTTCTCTACTTCTTCCCCTTTCCACTTCTTCTTCGACTGATTCGTCTGTTGTTATTGCTGTTGTGGTTTGTTTGTGTGTTTGAACCAACGCATTTGACAGATAAACTTGTTGTGAGTTAGTATTGTTGCTACGTTGTGGTTGTCTACGAGTTATCAAACAGCATGTTAAAAAAATGATGATTTGATTTTATTTTATTGATTTAATTTAATAGATTTTTTTTCATTTTTATATATTTTTCTTATTTCATTTTATATTTATTTGTGAAGTGAAATTTTCTTGACCATTTTTAGCAATACTCGTATCTACTTCTCTTTTTTATGTTTTATTCGGCATCCCTCATCGTAAATCTTTGATTATTTTTTGCTATTGTGACTGCGCACTTAATTAATTATTATTAATTTTTTATTTAATTTTTTATGTTTCTTCTTCATGTTTTCCAATATTTTTTATAGCCTACCAATTTTATTTATTTGTTTTTTATATTTTTTATATTTTGTTTCTTGTTTGAAAATTTATGGCAAGTTCAATTTAAAGGTGTCATCGTCAAATTTGTTGACTTGTAAAGTTACTGAGCATAAAAATGTTTATAGCTCATGTTGGTGCTAACTTTTATTGTTTTGAATAGGCTACTTTTGTGTGTTTTTGTGATGAACTTTGTAATTAGGTCAATTTTGGTATAGAAAATTTAAAAAAATACTTGAAAAGCTTTAATATTTACAATGCAAGTAAACCAGTGGAAAAAAATAATGGCTTTTAATGATTTGCCAATGGTAGAGCTATAATATAATGCTCAAAATATCCTTGTCAACAAATTAAACCTTTTTTATATAAATAATCTTTTTTTACAAAACCGCATTTGCTCTCGAGACATTTTATTATCTACAGTTGACCCATACGATATGTATTTTTTTGCTTAAGGTACAGCTTTTTGATATAATTATTATCCTTAAGTTGATCCCAGTGTTGCAAGTTAGCTTAACGTATTTTAGAACCTGCGCTGCCATTATGGCGTAACTTAAAGCAAAGCATTACAGATTTAAAAATATTTTACACCCTTCTATCTAAAATGGCAGATGATCTTACAGTACCATTAAACTACTTATCTTTCTCTTATGAACATAACTGCCCATGGAGTGCATAGACTGAGCTTCATGTTATGCGAGTTGTGTTTGTACACGAATCAAACTACTAATAAACTCAGTATCAGTGGCAGTGTTGTGGCTTACTCCCCCTCTAAATAAATCTTAAATTTTGGAGTCAGTATATACATATGTTGTATACAGATGAATCTAAAAATAACATCAACACAACCTTTGTCTTTGTGTTTCAGAACAGGTCTCTGTTGGGGTGGTCCCGGGCTTACTGGACAGCAGCTTAGGCTTCGTGGCTTAGGCTTCTCACTCACTTCACTCACAAGATGTCCATAAAACTTACTACTTTTGGATATGAATTTCGGTTACTTTTTTATCTGTTTTCTGCCCGATTTTATGATCCGGTTTTAGTCTAATTTTAGGACTAGTTTTCGGTCTGATTTTTCGTTTGACTTTTTGTTTTCGTTTAGGTTTGTATTTTGTTTGAATATTTTACCTGATATTTGGCCTAAGTTTTGGTGTGCTGTTTTTAATCTGAATTTTACCTAACTTTTAGTTTGAATATCAGTTAGAAATGTATTCAAAATTTTGCTTGAATTTATGACTGAATTTAAATCTGAATTTAAGTTTAAATCTGAATTGGGCCTTTTTTCTCGCTGTACATGTTTCTATAGAATGTTCTCCGCTCCTTCTGTTGGCTTGAGCTATGCGAGTTTCGTTGATTTTCAACGTCCAAAAACGTATTTTTTAGCTATTCTGAAAGAAAATGTGATTTCAGTTTTTCAAAATTGAAAATGGTGAGAGATTTTTTAAAAATTTAAACCGTTACTTCCATGTTTTCGGGGTTGCTTTACGAATATGTCACAAGATTTTGAAAATATAAAATGGCGGATCCAATATGGAGGAAGAATTTTAAAATATTGATCGGATTCGTTTGAAACTTGTTACTTGGGGAGTTTTGGGATCACTGATTACAAATTTAATATCAGATTTGTAATCAGATATCCTGAAAACCCCCCAGTAACGAGTTTCAAACTTATCCGATGAACTTGGAAAATAGTTGACCATATTAGATCCGCCATTCTGAGTTTTGAAAATTCGATAGCAGAATCCTAATCAGCGTTCCCAGAAACCCCCGAGCAATGAGTTTCAAGTGAATTCGATCAATTTGTAAAAAAATTTCCACCATATTGGAACCGCCATTTTGAATTTTAAAAATCTTATGTCAGATTCGTAATCAGCGACCCTGGAAACCCTTGAGTAACGATTTTGAAGCTGTTTTCTTGAAAACTTATTTTTAGATATTTTTAATTTGGAAATTTTTTTTTGGAAATTTCTTCCAAATTTGGCAGTTCACATATCTACATAATTATTAAAATTATTAGGCTTTGAATGAACAATGATGCCAGAAAAATATCAAAAAGTTCATAGAACTAGCAGATCAGACGATCGTTTCGGAACCAGCTACTGTTCCTCATCAATTATCTTTGTGATAGTTCCCCAATTTCAACAATCTATATAAGTCAAAATACTGTAAAGTAAATGAGAATTACAAAAACAGTTATTTTCACTGAATAGTATTATTGAAAGGAACTACCGTTCTATGTACTTTTTGCCATTCTCCTTTGATACTTGTATTAGATGTTAGGTTTCTCTTTTTGTACACCACGATATAATTATATATATAAATTTTGTTTTACTTCAAATTTTTCACTAATATTTTAGGACAATATTCTTGAAATTATAAGGAACCCAAAAATCAAAAAGAAAAAAATTGATGTTCTTCAAATTTTAAACTGGAATGTCCCCTTAAAATATATATGAGTTGCGCCATGAAATATTGATAGATTAGTGTAGAATCACCTCACTTAGGTTCTTCTACAGTTAAATAAATGGAATTGACTATTTTGATAATCCAAAGGGCATACATAATTCTTGACTCTGTAGCAAAATCTCATTTGTGGTTTCAAAGTGCTCTACCTTGGAACAATTTTCAAGGATGTAAGCTTTTTTTTGGACTCGTAAGCCTGGATCCTTTTTACTTCGTTGCTTCCAATGACTACGTAAGTTTTTTTTTTAGCTAACTAGTATTTCTGGAATGTTTAAAAAACGCTGCTAAATTAGCAAAAATCGCTTGAAGTAAACAAATTAGAGTTTTATAATCTTTGTTGAAATTAACGGAACCACAGGTAAGCTTCTAAAAAGCGATTATGTGCAGTTCGACCATGAAAAGTTCTGGCTAATCAGAAAGGAGCCGAGAGTGTCAGAAACTCAAAAATATGGGTTACTTTTACAAATAAAATACCTGGATATTTGTGGACTACGGTTTTCTTTTGATTAAGCTCTAACAAATGTGGCTTCTACAAAACAAACGTTAGGACATGAATTTTCCCTCAATCGTTTATGAATCTAATGGTTGTTAAATACGTTCACCCTGTTTACGATTTTCTAAATTATTCAAATTAGTTTTATGAAGTTCATTTAAGAATGTGTGCTAATATTGTGATTAAAAAGATATCATTCACACAAGAAGTACACGCTTTAGTTTCAAAAATATAGTCATACTTTTGAGTACTTACTACATATTATACCATAACAATAAAAAAAACTCAACTAAGAGAAACAAATTTAAAGTTTCTTCTATGGGATACTTCAAAGAGTAAAAATGATTCAATTTGTCTCAAAATGATTAATTCTAATATAATTTTTTTAATTTTCTATTGAATAATGCCCCCTTCATAGTAATTTCTCAACTAGCTGTGTTTATTTGTAATTCTTTGAAGAAATTTGTATTGGCATTTCTTAAAAATCCCATAAAACATTAAAGAATACTAAATATTTAAATTATTTTTCAATTCCTTAGAAGAAGTAAAGAAGGGGCAGCCATAACATCCGAAAAGAAAACAATAAATTATAAAATGCATACAATGAAAAGGAAATTAATTGACCATACGTAATTAATTTTCATAAAAATAACAAAAACAAAAATATATATTTATATTTTAAACCACAAAGGCAGAAATAATACTATAAAAATAACAAATATATCTACTGGCATATGTACGCAGTATGTAAAATAGTGTGAAAGCCCTACGTACGAGAAAAAATAACAAAGAAAATAAACAAATAAAAGTGAAGAAAAACCAACACGAAACTAAATTAATAGAATTAAAAAAGAAAAAAATAAAAACATTCAATAAAATAAAATACAATATTTCTTAAAGATACAATTGTGATGCGATTGTGCTTCACTTGCATTGTTATATGGATCCATAGTATGGATACCTGCATACGAAATTCCAAAAACCACAAAAAACAAAAAGAAGTTATATAGTAAATGCTCGATTCGAATACGCTGACATACATAAATAAATGCAGTTTCCTAATTAAGTCTTTCAACTTGAACAACAACAAAAACAGCAACACCAAAAAAACAAAACATAAAAAATTAAAACGCTCAAAAAAAAGCGAAACAAAAAAATAAAATAACAAACTCAAATCGAAATAAATAGATATATTCAAGATAAACAAACTGTAAGATCGCGCAGTAAACAGCAGCAGCAACAACAGCTACAACAGCAGCAGCAACAACAGCTACAACAGCAGCAACAACAACTGCAGCAGCAATACTCACAAGCACAGTAGCCAAAAACGTTGATCGCCCGCTGCGGTTGTTGCATCTTGCCTACTCCTCAAGTGTTGCTGTTGTTGTTGGTTCGTTTCGGTTTTGATCTTTGTTTTGATTGGAATTTGAATTGGGGATTTCAAAATTCCACTTCTCCTTTCAGTTGCCATACGACTGACTGTATCTTCTACTTTGACTTCAACTTCTCTTCTAATTTCAATGCCTTCTGAATAAATACAAAGCATGCATGGAAATGTTTTCCTTAAAGTATTTTTTCGTATGCCTTCGTACATATTACAGCTGCTGCTGGCTGCAACCAAAAAAGTCCGTCCAAGTGTTTTTCTTAACTTTCCTAAAGACTTAACTTGTGTGTGTGTGTTTTTTTTTTGTTTTACTCTGCTTTTGTCATTGTTAGTGTTGATATGTCATACTAAGCACATGGCCCTCGATGTTGTAGCAAGTATCTATTCGTAGCATGTAGTATGCAGTGATTCTATCGGTTTCTTTTAGCCATACATTCGATTCGACCGTTCGCGTACCCTCTCGTATTTGTTTACTTAAATGTGGCATAAGTTGTAAACTTGCACCATAATCACCGCTATGGTATTCATTAAAATTGCTTCGCTTGTGTATGTGAGTGTGTATAGTTTATAGTATTTGATTTGAATAATGATCATGTTAATAACTCTTTCGTGGTAATTGTAGAAAAGAAGGGAGAAAGAAGTGCATAAATTTAGTTTATTACCGCATACAATTAGAAAGACTATAATGATTAGAGGTTAGAGTCCTTTTGATTGGCATTTCTAGGAACTAACAGAATTTTTCTAAGATTGTGAATATGTAGGGGAGAAATGTAAGTTGGCTAAAAGTTGTTGGTATTACTTTTTGGAAAAAATTTCCGACGATTCTACATTGTTAGAAAATTTCATAAAAAGAAAGAGGGTTTCCTTATTTCGAAATAAATAAAAACATATTTTTCCACCATATGGTGAGATAAGATTTTAGATTTTTAAAGAATTTTTACACTCAATGTAGTAAAGAAAACTATTTTTCAGGATGTAAATATCTTGAGAATCGATCAAGTTTAAAGGGATTTAATATCTCTGTATCTATATATACGTATTCAAGTGAATGCATGCATGCGTGTTCCTAATAGATTCCAAGTATAAAGTTAGTTCTCAAAGTAGTATAATACATTTATCTTCCAAAACACGTCCCTAGTGCGCACCTCTCATATAAACCAAATAAAAATTTCGCCATAGCTCTATCTGCTAAAGATATTACAATGATATTTTAAAAAATGGCTATATATAAACTTTTAATTTTACCACTAGAGTGCGCCAGTCTTGGAAACTATACATCATAAGTTTGAAGACGAAATTTGGTACGATATTTTCAAAATTTCTCACTGGAAGAAATAGAAACTATCTACAACAGGGGAATTCCATAGGTTGGAGTACTGCTATAGGTTGGAGCACTGCCATAGGTTGGAGCACTGCCATAGGTTGGAGCACTGCCTTGATCGGAACACTGCGTTTTTTTTTTCGTTTTTCCACACTAGCGCCAGCTATATGTGTGTGCATAACTGTTTGCCTCACTGACACCAAACTTTTCAAATTACTTACAGTTAAGAGCGCGAACAGCATATATGTGTAACAAAACAAACAATGCCAACAAAGTCCATAAAATCAAAAAACAATGTGCAAACAACAAAGTAAGTTGACTAAAATGGTAAGTTGAAGCACGGTTGCCACTTACTCATTTTATTTTGTACTAATATTTACAAAAAAATGTACCAACTATGGGGAAAATGTTCCAATATAATAAATAACATTAAATGTTATTTATTAAGGATGTAGTCTGGTGTTCGAGTTTCAAAAAATCAATTATTTTTTTTAAATGTATTTCGAAAGTACAATATATTGAAAGTATACTGTAAAAATTTCAGACCAAAACACAAAAAAATAACTAAGTTATAGCTCATAGTCGAGAGCGCCTGTTGTGAAAACTTTATCTGTTGTTAAAACTTAAAAAGCGTTTTTCTCGAAACAACGTTTTTTTGAGCGGCTCAAGGGTCTGAGAGAATTTTATAGAACCGATTGGGCTGAACTTTTAATGCGTCATTTAACACGCCAATGGCTCTCGCAGGTAGTACAATTGCTTATTTTTAATCATTATTTCTTATTTTTTGCAACGATTTTTAACAAAAAACAACACGATTTAAAAAACAAAAAATTTGGAAGTCCGCCATTATGTTATTTTTTAATCCAAATGCTTAAATCTACTACCTGCTAGAATGAGAAACCTACAAAACAATAATCTATTTAAATTTTTTGTTTAAGAAGACTTCAAGTACTGTAATCACCCGGGCCAGCCCCACACCTTTTTTTTAGGTCCCCACTTTGGATGTAAAAAACACTACAAAAATATCGTAAAATAAACTCCAAAAACACTTTTTTTTGTACAGTTTAAGATGTCAATAATAGCATATAAAAAAATTAAATGATCGGATTTTATTTTGTTAAAATAAAAAATTACAAAGTGGCAACCGTGAGTTGAAGTGTAATTTAAAAATTTGGAGCGTTATTTTGCGTTCGCATTACGCGTTTGTGGTCTAAGTGATGCGATGCCACATGGTAGTCAAGGTTGGAACAGTGTTTGTAGTCTAAGTCGGAACACCCGAAAATTTACGGTTGTGATACGTTCTGATATCGGAAATTCATATTCCAACGTTGGAAAGTGTTAAAAATGTAATTTCAATTCGAAAAAAGTAAATATTAATGATTTTTGGTGATTTTTTATGATTTGTTTTGTTTTTTTTTGCCCTTTCAGTCCAACTTAGCGAAGCAAGAGGGCTTTTTATTTCAAATTCAGGGTTTCTTTCCCATTTTTAAGTGAACTTCGGCATTTTTCTTTCACTTGCTGATCATTTTCAATCATCTTTTTCCTCATTGATTTTCTACGGTGTTCCGGTCCAGATTGCTTGTTTAGACCTTGACTACAATTTATTTTTTTCAAATTCCCATAGCTTTTAAACTACTGATCTAATCATTTTCCATTGTTTTACCAAAAAAATGTATTTTGCAAGATCCTTCCAACAATATTTTGTGGCTTATAGTGGAAGTTATGGGCAAAAGTCAAAAGGTGTTCCAAACAAGACGACATTCCCCTACTTTTAATGACATTGCGCTGCATGGGTTTTGCGAATAAGATGATTCCCTAGTGTTACCGAATGAAGTTTTCATGCTGAACACGAATCTGGGATCAAAAACTTCCCATCACGTCACATTTTAGAGAAAAGAGAGAGCCTCAATTTTTTGGGCTTTGCTTACCTTCAATAGTTAAAAAATCAGTATAATCGATAGAGCCCTTCTCGATGAAATATTTTTCTACTGGTTCAATTTTGCTTGTTTTCCGTCTTAAGGGGTACGGTTCTAAGCGGTGTGCCACTTCCGTTTTGCTCAATAAAGCGCGTTTTATTAATCAATTACAATCCAAAAGTAGCACTAGAAAAATTTGTTTTATTATTCTTTTTGTCTGATCTTGGGATTGAACCTGAAACTATTTGCATTGCAGTTCGAGTTTTCTTCCCTCTTATGTTATGACGATTTATTGAGTTATCAACTAACTAGTGTAAAAATTCACAAAAAGTCAACTAGAAAATGATGTGCATAAGACTCAATAGTACCGAATTCAAGGTAGCAGACTGGAAGGAAACTCATACTCTCACCTTCTAAACTGAAATCGTAGATTCGCCTTGTGAGGATTAACTCAATTTTTATTTTTAGAAAGTTGATAATTTTTTTTCTCCAAGTCTAACGACGTTGAAAGGCTGTCAGATGAAATCCCACACACATTAAAAAATTAGAAAATTATATAGTACGATTGTTCCAATAACATACTTAAGAAACTAAATGTGTATCTTATTATATAACAATTTAAAGCCGCTCCTCTCTAGCTTATTTTCTTTCTTAATTCACTATCAATAACGTTTACAATAATTGCAACATCAATTTCAATCTCTCGAGAAAATAATTCAGATGCATTTACAATAAAAAATAAAAAAACAACAAATAAAGACCAAATAATTTCCCATACAATAATAACAACAGAAAAGATGCAAAAGTATGTAGAAGAAGAAGAAGATGCAGAAGAGAGGAATGAAAGAAAAACACTAACCTAACTCAATCGAAAAACACAATCGAATCTCAAGTGGCACAAATGTGAAACTGAATTGCATATAAAATGTGTTTATGTATAAAAGTATGTGTGTGTGTGTGTGTGTGTGGCTGTGTAGGTATATTTGCTCTACCCCACGCTCCCCTGTTCCTTGTCACCACTCTTATGGTAAATTAAACAATAGCAATAAAATTGGTTATCTTATGAGTATCATATATCGTTTCTTTTGTGTATATATGTATAAGTATTTATATATAGATATGCGGCAGCAACTGTTAAGATATTATCACAGTTAATGAAGAATTAAAGCAACAACTATAACTATACATACAAGAAACCTTAAAAATAAAGATCCTCCGCAGTTGAATGAGAAGATTTTCTCTATACAAGTATAAAATAAAAATATTAAAATTAAGAATTCACTCAAAAAAACGTAATGGAATAGTAGTAAAAAAGGATTGAGAAATAAAAACTGACAATTAAAATGAATGTTGTTGCTGTTGTTCGTTTTTAATTGTAAGATATAGTAAGCTGTAGTTAAATTTAACGCGATTTAAATCAAGAATAATTTATTTTACTATAAACAAGTTGAAATTAAAAAAACGTGATTATTATAACTAGACTATACACATGCATATCTTTCATATCTTTGACATTTGGTGGGTGATCTGCAATGATATGCCATCACAAGACACAACAAGACATTATTGTTATGCTGCTGTTGTGATGTTAACGATGACGATTTTCCATTGGGCGTCCTTCCTACGTCAATTTTATTTATAGTATGCATATAAAAATATATAACCATAGTGGCTTTCTGTTTGAACTTTAGCTTGATTTAACAACTTTATTGAGCGTTTTTCATATTATAATGTTGATGACAATGCTGATGACGATATTGATGTTGCTGACACATTCAACAGTTTATAATCAGTATGATGATAATAAATCATCATAATTTTTTACTTATCATTTGTGCACAAATAAATTGCTTATTAAAAACTCATTAATATGAATTGTTTTCTTTGATTATTTCTAGTTATTACTTAAGTATAATAAATATTTTAAACTTGAAAATTTCTTGTGCTATGAATTGCAGTAAGGTGTGACCTCAGATTTCTTTATTTTTCATACAAGCTTTTAAAAAGCGAAAATCGATTTTTGAGCTATTTATAATTAGAGAAATAGTGATTGAGCTATCAGAGTAATGACTCTCACTATTTAACTTAAATATTGATTATTGCAGTAAGTGTGTCAGTCAATCAGGTAAATTGCTGAAAATAATATTTTTATTTTTATAAAAAATATATTTTATATACAGTTTTCAAAGGAGGTCAACTGATTTTTTACCAGCTTTGAAGTAGGTGGAAAAAATAAGTTATCAAAATGAAAACAAAACTTAAGCACCAAATATCTTCGCAATAATAGATAGCTTTAAATTTATTTTTACATAATTAAAAAACTACGTGAGAGAAAGAAATTTAGTTTTGATTTTCTTTTAAAGTTTAATGTTACTAAGTGACAGAACGATAATGCAAAAATAAGTTCTCAAAAGCTTCAACATCCAAAATGGCCACCTTCTTCTCTAACAGTTTTAGTGAATTGGTCTTCTAAAATGAAACAAGATTTTTACATCATGGACGGATTTTATCTTATTTATACCTACGGCCAGATATAATGGAAACATTAGTGATCCGAAGTACTTTAAGGGCCGCTGGTTATAAATCTGCGGTCAGGTCTTAAAAATTCAAAATAGCGGATCAACTATGGCGGACGAATTTAGAGTGTAAGATAAAATCCTAGATATAAGCACACCCCTGCTCTAACGGCGTATGCAAACAATTTGGCTTAGGGCTCATTTGAAAAGGCATGGCCTTTCATTTCTGATGTTTATAGCACTTCAGAGTTCAGCTCCAAAATCTTTCAAAAGTGGCCAAAAAACACTGTTTTTAACCATGATTTGACCACAAATTCGTATTAAGCATGGAAAAATCATTTGGAATCACAAGAAAAGTTAAAATTTGCAGGGCAGTGATATCGGTCTGATTTTTGGTTTGAGTTTTTGAGTTTCGGCCTAAGTTTTGAATTTTCGTTTGATTTTAGTCTGAGTAATGATCTGATTTTTAGTGTATTTTTTTGTCTGAATGCCAGCTTGATTTTTGGTCTGCATTTCGGTCTGATTTTTGGTCTGATTTGTGGCTTGAATTTGAGACTAAATTGGGATTAGGTCTGAGTTTTGGTTTTGGTCTGGCCTATTCTGCCTTGAAACATTTAATAAGTTCTGTTGTACTTTTGTAGAAAAACAGTTTTGAATTCTGAAGGGTTTGAGAACGTATTTCAAATCTACCATACGTAGAAATCGACTCAATGGGCAGGTTAACCTTTCTATTAGAGAAGAGACCGGGTCAAAGTCTGCAACGGGACATTAGCAGTCATTTGCTTTTTAAGTTGTAAACACGTCGCGACGACGCGTCGTAAGAAGAAGAGGTCATCAATGTGAATATGCCTTAACAACGGTGACCAAGAGGTAAAGTCGGCCACCGTTTTATATGGGTCTTAATTTATTAAGTTCCGGAGCAAAGTTGGAGCCTTTTGTATATATTTTCTTCTTCTTATCTTATGGCAAAACAGCCTAGATCAAACTCTTCGTTTTTAGTGTCCATTCATATTGTGTCAGTTATATTTGCAAACAAATGGATGCGACCTACTGTTTTATGCCGAAGCCGAATAGCGAAGTGAAAAGCTTTTTTTAGGAATTCTTTACTCTTGGAGGTTGCCATTGAACATTTCTTATGTCTTAATCCAAAGTTTTCTAGCATGAAAACTAATAAAGATTAGTCAAAATCTCTAGACTAACTCTATAGAACACATGATTTACATTTGAATGTATCCACTTAGTTTGGTAACAGGTATTCAACCCATTGATGTAAATGGCAGAAGCACTTGCGGATTCAAGGGGGGAGGGGAGGGTGGGATTTGGGTGTTTTCTAAAAGGCTATCATTTTGCTATCTAAGGTTTTTTTTCAGAAAACGAAATTTAATAATTTTTAACTCGTTTTTGTTTTAGATGAACTTGCAAGGCTGCCGGGTACCTCGCGCAGACCGAAACAAGCCTTGGGTGGCTTTATTTGATGGGAGCTGGAGCCACCATTTTGGATTTTTTTTATAAGTAGTATTGAAATTTACTCTCCAATGATTGAAGAATAAAATATGTTACATCTTATTTCCACAAAATTTCCATGCATTTTTCAAACCTCTTGAAGGTAACCTCCCGTTAAAACAAAAATTTGAGAATTTTTTTCTTGATTTCAGGTGTAACAGTTTTCAGTCCTCTAAGCTTAGTACTATTTGAATCTTCTTTATATGCTCAGCTAATTGTCATGATTTGTTGAACTTTTGAAAGAAATCAATATAAAAATTGGTTTAATTTCACCAGAAACTTTAAAAGTACTAATTTTTTTATAAAAAAAACAGTCGTGCTTCATATATTTGAGATTAGTGTATCCAAAAATTTTCTCTTATTCAACGTAAATTCATGAAATTTCAACACAAATCTGGATTTATTCTAGTATCAACACTCTTGACATATCTTCCCGAATTTTTTTTAAATTTTTTTCTCTTATATTGAAATATTTTTATTTTAAAATATAACATTATAAATGTTATACGCTAGAATCTGAGAGCTGGCCCTGGATGAATTTGCATATGAAAGTAAAACACCACACAGGATGGTTCGTAGCAATTATCAATATTTGGCTTTCCCTGTAAATGACCCTGTCTCAGTTTAATCCACCCACGCATTGAAAAAGATAAGAAGTTATTGATTTACCGACAATGGTAATTTAAACATACATATAAAATATTTTTGAAATATACTTGAAGTCATCAGTCTTTTATTTTTTGAATTTATTCTTTATTTTATTTATTGTTTGTTGGTGTGTGGATTATAAGAAAAATGTCGCGTTATTAATCTCTTGTACGTACACTGTAAAACAGTAGCTACTGTATAACAATTCGCCAATGACGCGGCGCTGCGCTTGTTTGCCTTGATGTAATTTATAGTTCTACAGATTACGCTCCATTCAAAAAATTTCAAATTAATCATTTACAAGTTATTTTATTTTTTTTTTATAAATTTTCTTGAAGCAGCTTCTATTTCTTATAAATAGCTTTTAACACTTATTTGTTTTGCTTTGTGTTCATTGGTATTCAATTTTGCATCTTTATAGATTTCTTAGTAAAAAATAACATTGAACTTCCTTATGATAAACTATTTTAATATTATGTTATTAAACTTGTGGTGAATCATAGCTTTAATTTAAGAGTCTATGATTAATATAATTAATTACTACATTCTAATCCGTCATTGATATTTTTCAAAAATATATTAAATGTTGGCTGTCAGCACCCAGAATTTATTTTAGAATGTTTTTGATGTGTAAACATCTATAGCGGCGGTATGAACAAATTTTATATGGGAGTGAAATGACATATTAGTTTATCCCACCCCCTCTACTACACTAAAGTGTGGTCAAGGTCATTGCAACCAGTGCTACAACCAGAAAAACATTTTGGGGGAGGGGTTTAAAAAAAGAAAAAACTTATTTCATTTATTCGAATCAAAAAAATTGGGTAGTTTGATATGAATAACAAAACGAAAAAATTTGGCGGACCAAAATATATACAAAATATACAGGGGGCTAGGAATCCTGTTCCCCATGACTACGGTTCTCCACTACATTATTTAATAATGAATAATTATAATTATACAGCATACTTTCGGGATGGAATCTCTACATTTCACAGGGAGGTTAAAGTCTTAATAGGTGTATAAATATGAAGTTCTAACTAAATGATGGCACAGCTATTATGTATGGTTTGTGTTGAGGATAATTAATATGGCGTTTTGAACAGTAAACATTTGTCAATAAGATCCAGTATGACATAGGTTGTGACTGCACAAAAAAAAATAATTTTATTGTTTGAAATATGTCGAATTCTGTACCAGAAAAAGAAGTTTTACGGGGAAGTTAAATACTCTTCTTTCATTTGAAGAAATGATAAGACTGATGGTAAAGCCTTATGGTGAACATGCTTCAAGCTAGGACACTTGCGAACGATGATTTAAAAAATTTAAAAGTGGTGATTTTTACGTCAGTAACAAAGATCGTAGAGAACCATAAAAAAAAACGAAAATTGGAGCTGCCTACTATGAACTGCTAAAACCTTGTAAAACGATTACTGTTGAACGATACCGACAACTGAGTATAGAGGGGAAAACAACCAAAATATGCTCCAGGACACGATAAAGTCATTTTTCAACATGACAATGCTCGGACCCATGTTGTACATTGTGCTAAAAGCTATTTAAGAAACATCAAATAGAACGTTTTACCGCGCCGCTTTATTCAGCAGACTTGGCTCCTTCCGACTTCTTTCGTTCGCTAAAGCACTGACTTTAGGAACAGTACTTCAATTCTTATGAAGAAGTGCAAAATTGGCCTGATGAATAGTCAGCCTCAAAAAATGAGAAGTAATATTAAGACGGAAACCATAGATTGGCAGAAACATGTTGAAAAGTCATAAAGTCATAGCTAACAATGGCCAATATTTTGATTACAGAATTCATTCTTTTTGTTAATTAAATAAATGTCTTTTGTTAAGAAAAAAATCTGAATTTCATATTTATACACCTATTACAAAATATCAAAATAATAAAAACACGGCATACTTTTAGGGTTATTTTTATGAATTAAAAACAAAACAATATTTTTATACTTTCCAATTTCATTTAGGAAACGAACACAAGGGCATAATGATGTACATTGAATTCAACTATAAGACAGCAGCAAATGGTTTACGGATTCAAAATAAAATGAACAAACAAATATAATTTAATTGGTCTGTAAAGACTTTATACTCATAGATTAAGTAAATAAATAACCAAATGAAACAAGAAAATAAATACTAGTTAAAAGTATATACACAGTTAAACACTGATGTTTAGACATCATTTTGGTACTTTTTTTGAGAACTAACCAGATTGTTTACTAACTAATAAATGAAACCGGAAACTAAAAACAGTGATTTCTGCCCCGACAATAGGAAGCGGCTTCAATCTCTACCTTGAACATAAATGAATCACATGCTGTGACCTAAAGATTACTTCAAACTTTCCCCCTGGGGTTAATATATAAAATCTCTGGGCTTAATATATAGAATCGTTTCCGGAGGCGGTTCCGAACTTTCCCCTGGGCTTTATCATTTTAACTATTTCAAATCCTTCTTGAAGATACATCAAAAAAACAGTACAATCTAATTGAAAAATAATATGAAACTAGCTCCCATTTCATTCTCTCTTCTTTTTTTTTCTTGTGAGTCATAAATTTAACAATAGTAAATATGGCTTCTGCAAAAAAATTCACACGTTTCTAAAAATTCAACAGCAACAATAAGAAACTGAAATGTAGAATCATCTGACAGTTTGTACCATACAATGAAAACCAAACCAAACTTAATCCACGGGGTTGGCACTTGTAACTATCGCATACAAAAATCACATACAACACTTAAAAAATGCGTTTGTGTTTGTGGGTAATCTAAACTATGAAATCGCACAAATGACATAAAAACCAAAAGAAAACAAAATTCCAAAAAAAAAAACAACAAAAATTTCATTTAATAGTTTTCAAAGATAAAAGGACACTAAATACTTTGGATAAAGGTGAGGCAAGAGATACGAATTGAGCATAAAATAAGAGGAAAGGAAGAAAAAATATCTTTACAACTGCTACTACTTACCACTACTACCACAACAACGATCAGCAATTGCAATTCGTCATGGTCACACTTGCTATATGTACATTTATATGCAGCAATAATAACTGCCAGCAAAACGAACAGATGGACGGACGGACGGACGGATGGACAAACCAACAGCGAACTTCATCTTCCACCAAAAGCAAATCTTCAAGTAAAACTCACGCTGTGCGGCCTCAAGCATAAGAAGCAAAAGAAATTTAAATCTTTTGTTCATGCAATTTAAACAAATTAATACAATCAAGATTTTCACCTTTTTGCTAGAAATATTATTGAGGGTATGTAGGTTTCTACCTAACTCCCTTTAGTGCTTATGGGGCAACATTATTCTTGAATGAATTTTTTTTTTCGTTTTGTTTTTGCTTGGCACATCTGTCATTTTCAGTTTTGGCAGTATTATTTGCATTTGTATAAAATGTTTGTTTGTATGAATGTACTTTTATAAAGAAAACTATATATAAAATAGTTTTTGCTGTTATTGTTGTAAAAAAAAGAATTCATTATAAGAGCATTGAAGTTGGTTGCCGTTGGGAGAAGGTATAGAGAAGGAAAGCACAATTGGCATTGAAATATTCTATAGAAAATGCATGCGTGCATCTTATGGCTAGAAGACACAATTAAAAATCACAACAACAAGTGCATTTTTGTATTTAAATTGCACTGTGGGATGAGCTCTCAATGTATCTAAATTGATCACATTTTTCATGCAAGAAAGTGAAAAAAAATTTAAAGAACATTTCACAACTTTATTTAGATTGAAGAATTTATGACTTTTTTTTAGATACCCATTCCTACAGTCCATATTTGTGCGCTATATATATTTGCTAATCATGTGAACCAGGATCAGGTTTCTGCATAGAAGTGGAAAGAGCCCGTCGTCAATAATATCACTTTTGTAAGTCGTGATCAACAGTCATAGATTAACCATCAACTTATTATATTAATAGAATGGTGCCCGGACATAACGCCCAAAAAAAATTTTGTGTGTTATGACCGCCCTAGGAACGGCCATAACGCCCAAAATCATTTTAGGCGCTATGACCGCCCCCAAAACAGTCATAACGCTCAGTTTAGAAGCGGTCGCAACGCCAAATTTTTTAGGGTTTTTTTTGAGCGTTATGGCCGTGGGCGTTATGTCCGGGCACCTAATAAAATTCTGTGAGTATTTTTGATGGGAAACCTCAATCCACGTCCGAGAACTTAGAAGCGACATTGTAGTACAATTTTAATACAATTAACGGCCATTAAAGCTTTTTTGTATTTGAAAGATAGCACTTGTAATTTATAAATTAGAATGCCAACATCCAATGAACCCATACCTCCTGGGAATAGAGACAGGAAATTTTATGCAACAACGCTTATTTTAAAATTTGGTTTTTACCAAATCCGGGACTCAATTTTCAATGTTTCCTAAATAGCTCAAATGCTTACTAAATGAAACCGATTGGGTTGAATCGGTGTGAAAAAAAACCTTTAAAATTTTCTTTTTTAAAGAACAATTTTTCTTAGACTTACAGGAGATCCACTACAAGATTTCTGTCCAATCTTGTAAGTTCCCAAAAGTATCTATACATTTATTAGTGTAACTACAATTTTATTCCCGAAGATCTAGAAATGCTACAATATCATATTATATATCAATTTAAAGATCTTGACGAGTAGGTAGGTAGGCCAAAAATTATCAGATTTAAAATCGGTTTAGCCAATTCCAAAATATTAGCGTCGGAAGTTCTTTAAAATTCACTCATTGAACAAAGCATTGCATTCCTCGTTGTAAAAATCATTGCTTAAGCGGGAGTAAATAACAAATGAGAGAGAGAGAGAAGACATAAGTAACGGCATTTCTCAGAATTATGTAACGAATTATCTGCATACAAAAATAAGGCTGATGTGGGCGATGTTACACGATCAATGTTTTGCTGTCAAACAATGCAATTGTTGTTGCTTTGAAAAATGAACACTGAGCAGAAGAGAGGATGAACACATTTCACTTCAAATTTTTTTACTGTCGAAAAAAACCTGCATCACTTCAAATAAAATGGGGTTGCTGAAGATGCACTGTTGCATTTTATGGGAAAATACTAATATTTTATGAAAAATACTAGACTTTCTACTAACTTGTAAATACATTTTTTTTCTTTGCGTTGTTTGGCTTTTGTTTGTTTGTAAAAATGAGTGCTGCTTAAAAAATTACTTAATAATTTTTATAAAAACATGGTAATTCAATGGCCAAGTAACAAAATGGCGGAGCCTTTTTTAATAGTTCGCAAATTTTAAAGATTATTTTTCTGAGTTTTTCATATATAAATGGAATATTTTTGTATAATTTGTTGCTATTTCCACCAATACTATCTCATATTATAATTATTTTCCATCCAATTCCATTCCAATTGTTGAATTTTCATTCACTCCAAAAAACAATTGAATACTTTTTAGTTGGAAAAACATAGTTGCAGATAAAAGTATTAAAAAAAAAACATTCAGGATAAAACAGATAGTGTAAAAGGGCATCAAACAAAACAATGAAAAGAGAGTAAAAACAGAAAACATTGATAGCAAAACATTGATCGTGTAACATCGCCCTAACACAACAAACACCAACGAGTAGTTTGGTTCTCTTTTGATATTTGTTTTTTCATAAAGAGATTTCTTGAGCAAAAAAAATAGCTCCAGTTACTGGGGACTGGTTATAAATTAATAGAATTGGGTCTGAAAACAATGCGAAGTCAATGGTGGCACCCCACTTTGCCGAGTTTTTTTTAAACGATTTAGCTCACATTGGGGAATCGGTATAGGAAGGAATCATTAGGAATAGTACGGTACAGCATCAACTGTTTTCGTGCGATAGCTGTTTTTGTTTGAGTACTTTATCTCTTTTGTGAGTGCGGGTTTGCTTTAAGAAGGTTAAAACTGAGAAAAAAAAAAACGCCGGTTAACCGAAAAATTTGCATCCCTAATACTCTTTCCAAAATAATTGTACTTTGATGTCTTTTAATTTTTAAAATATTTCAAACAATTTTTCTGTTATTTTGTTATGTTAGTAGAGCTGAGCCCATAGGTTTTTGATAGGCGAATGTGAATCTGAAAATTGAATTATTCAATGAAATATTGTTTTTGTGAGGCCCAAAACTAATTAAGATTATGTTCTTCAGTCTACCTAACGAGGAAATGAGGGCCGGTCAACAAGTATGCAATATTTGAAAGAGATGGCGTTACAAATCACTATGATTCTCAAAGACTCATTCAACGTTTAATTGTAGTATTTTTCCCACGTATCTAACATTTTTTAAACTTTCTGCACAAATAGAGATAGGCTCAAAAAGTATTGACAACCTCAAATTACCTACGTGTTAAGGAATTCTTACGCTCCACTTCCGTGCAAATAAATTCAAAATAACTTTGTTATTAAACTTGAAATGAAAGGTGATTATTCTTGAAATTATTTTTTGAAATCAATATAAAAAATATCGATGCTTCTGAGGTTACCAAATTATTATTGGCTAGACATTAAAGTAGCCCCATTGTACACTAACACATACATGAAACTCTAAATGTACAAAATGAGACATTTCTATGTTTATTATTCAATTTATTTTAAATTTATTTTCTTTAAAATTTATTTAATTTTGAAATAAAACTTACAATGCTTACATTTGTCTGAATGTGCCTCTTTATTCATATATGTAGTTAAAAATATTTTCTCCACTACTATTGTTGTTGTTATGCTTTATGCATTTGCATTCAATTACATGATATTTCTTATGCAATGTCGGTAGATATTTGCCCTGTGGTAGCCGAAAATTGAGTATTATTTAATTTTAAGTTTTGGTAATATTAAATGCTTTCATCTTACATAGCTTTAAATTGTATACTCTGTAAAAAAATTATCAATAAATGTATGTATTGAAGTAGTTAAAAAAATCTTTGTCCATGATTTTTCAGAAGGCTGTAATTTAACGAAATTTTTGTAACTTCTTATCACGTTCTTCACTTAGAAAAATAATTTGCGTTGAGAACTTATTTGTTTGTCAGTAGGTAAGTATGATAACACTGCCATTCTTATTGTAATAAAACTTTTTTCTACTGGATTCACGTAGAAACTACGAGAAAATCCATAGAAGGAACGAAATTATTAAAAAATATGATGTTTTTTACTGAGTGTATTTATTCACGTAATCCATTCATCCATAGTTATGACAACAGCTTTTACTGTGTTGCATGCCCTTTTTGTTATTGTTGTTGGTGTTTTCATTGTTGTTATACAGTGATTGCATTTTTTTTTTTATTTTCCAGTTTTAGTTTGAAAGTAAAAGCATGCATAATTTGTTAAATGCACTCGCCCGCTCATCCTACTTCATTTTCCATCAGCTTGAGTTCGTTTTATTTGGTGCGGACGGAAGTGTTTGTGTCTTTTCTTTTCATTGCAGCGAAAATTTGCTTTAAATTTATTAAAGAAATAATATAAAACTTATTCAAGTTTGTGATCGTTGTGACATAGTAATTAGTGTAGTTAGTGAACAGGTTCGACAGCCAAAAATCAAAAATAGAAGAATCCGAGTTTTTTTACAGAGGACGCTACAAACTACTTAAGAATTCCGAATTCTTAAGATTACATTACTTATTACAATGCTTAGCCGTTGCATTTATTAATTATTTTTCTAAGCTTCATAGTCGTTTTAAATAATTACACTGTGCCACAAAATTTAGTATTTTTCGTTGGATTTGACATGTTATTTTGAGTAATTTGGGGTCGCTGAACTCGAATCTGAAGACAAAGAAAAATATGCACATTTTTCGTGAACACAAGAATTTTCTATCTAAGCTCCATACCGCAAATTTTGGGTATTTTTAAATACAGTTTAAAAAAATATGACTAACAGGCTAAATGAATGATAAAAGTATTATAGAGTGCTTGGGAAAAAGTTTACCTATCAAAAAGTATGCGGGTCCTAGAATATAAAAACACTCTCCACCTCCTTATTCTTGGAAAAATTAACTTTTGAAAATCAAATTTCATATATTTCTTAAATTAATTTTGTAAAAGTCAAAGTACAAACATTTTTTTTAAGAAAAGTATAAAATTTGATTTGTGAGGTTATTTTTCAAAGAATAAATGGGTGGAGGGTGTTTTGATGTTCCAGGACCCCATACTTTTTGATAGGCAATCTTTTTCCCAAACACGCTATAATGCTTTTATCATTCCTTTAGCCTGTACGCAATATTGTTCTACGCTGTGCTTACAAAAAATTCACAATATTTGGGGTATGGAGCTTAGATGGAGGATTCACCAAAATCGATAAGACATAAATTAAGAATGTCCTGGTATAGTCTTAATAAACCTATTTTCATGATTTCATGCACCTTATCTCGAAAACCTGACGTAATGGAGCAAAATGGTCTTCAGATTTGACCACAAATTACTCTAGACTCCATGTCGAATCGCCAGTCCGGTTGTTGCACAGTGTTATAGGCGTAAAATATTTAGGAAATACATACATACATATGTAACATACATATGATTTCTTATACATAAATGTACGTTGTACACAGTAGCATTGTATTAGGTAAAAGCACTAGAAGCGAGAAGAACAAAGAAACAAAAGTTTATTCTAAACCTACTTAGAAAACTTAAGTCTAATCTTGAGACTTTACTGGACAATCAAGATTTCCGAACTCAAGAATTCCGAGCAGGCATTGCATTGCCTTTGGCTGGCAATAGTAAACTCCAAATCTTTTTGGATTCAGTGCAAATATAACTCACACAACATGAATACATGCGAAAAGCTCAGTCTCACTCCCCGCGGGCTCCTGTGCCATATAAGAAGAACAAGAAGCAAGGCCTTATCTAATACATACGAATATATGGTGTTCTCTGTTTTATTCTGTAAAAAATGGATACCCGACATAAACTTCAGAAACTGGCTCAATAGTGTATGACATTTTACCTGCACTCTTTGGAATTCATGAAAAATCTGATCTTTTCAAAAAACATATATTGTTTAGTGACACTGTTTAGAACCTCCTTTTTAGAAGCAGAACATTCCTGTTAGAAGAAACTAAATAAATTCGCAAAGTACCGAACAAATGTTATTCTGCAATCCATTTTAAAGAAATACCTGTGAACTAAAAATAATGTAAAAAGTTTTAAAAGCGTAAGCATACATACCACCTTGATCAAAAACTTCCCGGAATAACCACAGTGTGGCGCTCCCATCGTTCCGATTTGTGTTCTGTTTTTGTTAAATTGGTGCATCTGTTGTTCATACTCCCTCTAAATCTTAGCGTCATAGCTTGACATTTGCAAAAGTTACGTAGCCAAGAGTACATATATCTCTTTGTGTGTTGGCGATTTTTTACTATTTTATTAAATTGTATTGTATTAAATTTTGAGTAAAAAACGGATTTAATTGTACGTGAACATTAGAAATGTTGGAAAAGTGTTTCGGCAACGATTCTCTAAAGAAAACGGTTGTTTACTAGTGGCACGAGCGGTTCAATCGAAAATTATGAACGCAGTGGCAGACCATCGACATCGAAAACCGAAGAAACTTTGATAAAGTAAAAGAAATTTTGGTCAATAACCGCAAATTAACCATCAGAGAGTATTATTTGGGCGTTATGAGGCGTTTGTGTGAAACGATTCGCCGAAAGAGATCAGAATTGTGGACAGGAAACTGGTGGATTTTGCCCCATGATAACGCAACCGTCACACTGTGCCATCATTTTTCGTAATTTTTTGACGAAAAATGCAACAAATACCATCCAACAGCCACCGAATTCACCTGATTCGGTTCTCTGTGACTTTTTTCTGTTCAATCGAGTTAAAAAACCATTACGGGGAACACATTTCAGAAGCCGAGAAAAAGCAATAGGAAAATCGCAGGATGCACTGATGGACAAATCGAAAACCGAATATAACAAATGGGTCAAGCGTTGGCATAATTGTGTTGCAGTCGATGGGGATCACTTCGAAGTGGAGAATATAGATTTAAATGAATAAACTTGTATTTTTAATTTTCTGAATAAATTCTGGGAACTTTTTGATCAAGGTGGTACTTAGACTTTAAACTTTAGAGGCTACGGAAAATTATGTAACTTTCCCAATTTTTTATTTTTACTAGTTTAATCAGTATATATTAAAAATCGTATCAAAAAGTATTAAAAATCGTATCAAAAAGTAATCTTTAGATTTCGTGAGGATATTTATATGAGCCATTGAAGTGGATTTAGAGCATATTAGATTTTTTAGTTAAATATCCTGAAAATCCATCCAGAGTTTCGTATTTTGTAATTTTAAAAATAAAATATGCCGATTTTTCATTTTTCCAATGAAAAAAAATTGTCAAGATATCTTTTATAAATATCTTGACATTTTTTCAAATAAATATATGGTATTTTCGGAATCCCCTACGACAAAGACTATATTATAGTGTCAGTTTTAATAATCTTTTTGATTTTGAAACTGCGATGAACCTCTGTTTTCGGCAGTTGAAAAGTTCACAAATATTCGGTCAATATTGAATATTTTTTAATAAAAAAAATTAAACATATTCTCAAAAGTGAGTGCTTTCATTTAAAAAAAAAAAGAAAATCAATCCGACAATTCGTTAGGCTTTCTTAAAAAAGGAAAAAGACTGGCGAGTTTCTATTTCTTTCTTACTACCTGCAATATTTTTTCTACCTCTACCTTTCAGACAGGCGTTCATGCTTGCACCCGTGTAAACAGTCAATAAACTATTCCAACTTTCACATTGATAGGTGAAGTGATTTTTTGAGAAAAAACAATTTTGAAGTAAGTTCGATTAAATGTTTAAGTCTATAACTTTAGAACGTATACTCCAATTCGTGAGTCGATTGTAAATTTGAGCAGCGAAATTTCCAGAATAGGAACAAATTTTCAGAACGATTTGGGATTGTGTTTTTTTCGTTTCATTTCAAACTCCTGCTTGAAATAACTTGTGATGAAAACTATTCCATTTACATTATGCAAAAGCTCTGAATTTTCGTAAACTGTAGAAGAACATAGCTGATGATAAAGATGAATACTTACAAAACCATAAAATTTTCGCAAAGGTTTTTTGTGTTTTATATCATTGAGAACTTACCTGAAAATAAAAAGAAAAGAAAAATTAATAACGAACAATACAATTAGATACAATTTTTAGAGTCAGCTCAAATAGTATTACATTATTATTATTTTTTTTTATAAAATTATTTTCATAATCCGGAAAACAAACCGCGCGTGATCACAATCTCATAAAACTCATACAGCAAAAAGGGCTAAAAATAACAAGGAGCCACTTTACATTATTGTTTGCAAATGTAAAGAACTTGTAAACTTAACTAAGTAGGTATGTATGTATGTATGTGTATCTTAACTTTATAATCTGAACAGAATTGTATATATCTTCTTCCGTGTGCAATAGGTTGCGACTGTAAAAACAATAACCATTTTTAATATGCAAATTTGCTAAACAACAAAATTGTTAAAGCATAAATGTTGCATATTTTAATGCAACATTTTCCTATAATGCCATAACGACAAAATTAAAACAACATGACAATAGTGCAGATTGACCTTACTACCATTTGAGTTAACTACTATTACGACCTCATGCGCAACAGAAATAATAACAACAAAAGAAATGTCTCATGAAAACGAGCGAGAAAAGGAGCAGCAAATACATTTTATGTTTAAGAAAAAGCAACAAGTCAAGGAAAAATATATGAAAAACAAAAAGATTCCGTTCATTTTATAGATTTCTGAGAATCGAAAGAACTAATAATATTTGCCATTGACTTCTCAAGACCTTTTTTTGTTTTTTTTTTGTTTCTCAATGTAGCAAGTTTAGAAATACGAGTTGCTTATTGATTTTACTTTAGTGCTTTTTATTTTTTATTTTTGCAGTACGCAAGCGTAACGTGCAACATTAAACTCATTTTATTTTACTTTATGTGCTATGTGCGCATGCGCTACTTTCTTTGTTCTTCGTTAAAAATGCTACTATTTATATTTTTATGTTGCTAAAAATTTTACAATTGAATTTAGTACTATGCAGCAGTAGTAGAAGTAGGTTTGTGTTTATGGGTGTTCGCAGAAGGGGGGAAAATGATGAGAAAAAATTCTTTAAAATAGCCATACAAATTAACAAGAAGAAATAAGAAATATAGTTTTACCTTGCTGTCTGAATATAAGTGTGAATAAGGTTTCCTTATCTTGAAGTGAACTCAAGCTTGTAACTTTAAAATGACGACTTTGTAGTGGTATAAGCGATTATGATTAATGAAATATGCTGCACAAAATTCATAATAAATGCTATCAAATGCAAATGAGGAGGTCATATGCCTCACTCTGCTACGCTCATGTAATGCCTATAAGTAAACATAGTATGTAGTGGTAATAGTAATGTATTGTATAGGGAAAGGAGATTAACAATGATTTTTATTTTGTTCGTTTCTCATGCAAAATTTGCATAAGCGCCATTTATATATTTGCAACATATTTATTATTATAGTTGTTATGGTTTTCTGTTTTTACTGAAAACACGAAATGTAGTAAATCTCTAGCAACAACATGTCAGCAACTATTGTTTGCTTTTCATTTTATTTTATTTTTTGTCAATAATAATTTTGTTAATGCCGCGCTATGTTTTTTTTTTTTGTTTGTTTTGAGCTGAGTTTATAAAAAAGTAATTCACAGTAAATCTATTATATGTGAAAGGGAATATAAAGAGAAAATCTTAAGTTAAGGTTTAATATCGATTGATTTCGAAACTAACGAGCAGTGTTGAAAAAAATTCACGTTTCCACAATTGAGAAAATTGTCGTTTTTTACAAATTAATACTTGAGGTAAATTGCATATTAGCTAAACCAAACGATTTCTATTAAAGAAGTATTACATTTTATCGGTTAGTCAAGTGGGCCCTGAAGACTTCGGAGACGATATCGAGACGCTATGTTAAGGTTGGACTACAGTTCCTCATGTGAAAAAACGACAATTTTTAAGAATTTTTTTTGATGGTATTTTAATAGGGTAATGTGGGGAATTTCGAACCATGGGGGAATGCCGAACTATTAGTTTTATTCGCATTATGTGACATTCGATCTATAAGATGCTTTTGCCATCGTATTATTTCAGCTTCATCTAATTTTTTCATTAGCAGTCGAACCGATGAGACGTATTTTGTGCTGTCTGCCGATAATCAAGTGATTTTTGAGATTCCAAAAGTGTTTTTGTGCTTTAAAATTACATTGCTTTTTCAACATTTTTGCGTAAAATCAAGCAGGTAAATATTTTCAAATCATTGTGTATGAATATTATTTACAGTCAAAAAAGTTTTTTTTTCATGAAATTTGGTTCTGCGACTCATGGGCGCTATTTTGTAGAACACAGCTTCTGGGGAATGTCGAACCACTTTTTGTGGGGAATATCGAACCACTTAGTTATATAGTAAATTATCGACAAAAAATTAGTTATAGGTAGTTTTTAAAACTATCTTTTGAATTTTTTAGTAATTTAACGTCAATGTGCCGCGTTATGTTGCAAAACATAATCGATGAGATGATCTCCAAGAATATTTAGCGGCTATAAAGGAGATTAAAATCGACAAGAAATCGTCACGAACTGTTGCCAATGGTCGTGGCTTATCCCGATCTAGAATAATGAACCATGATTCCTGCATCATTTGCGGCAAAAAATTGGATAAGAAACAGAACCGAAACAACACGATTCATTGCAACGAGTGCGATCGAGCTGCTCACTTGCGATGTGTACACATGACTGGTGGCTATTTCACATGCAAAACCTGCGACTCCGAATAAATAACATTGATTTTTTCTCTATATTTTTCATTCAAATCTTATGTTTTTTCATAACGAAGTCATAAATAAACGTTTTACATCAATATTTGTTCGAATTTTCTCAATTTGCAAAATGGTTCGACATTCCGCACGATTTTTCAAAATGACAAAATCGAATATTTTGGTATAATTCTTAAAACTTTACAACAAATTCGAATTTTTAAATTCTGCAACTCCCGAAACGTGGCATTTTGCTTCTAGTTTAGGGTGAGTTATCAGCCAAAATCAAAGTGTGGTTCGACATTCCCTTACATATTAAAGTCGTGTTTTTTCTGTGAGATTATTTAAGCTTTCAGGAATCTATTTTTTTTTTCAATTTTAGTTTTAATTTTAAATTACACGAGTTTTGAGAACAACGTGTATAATGTAAATGTAAAATTAAAATTAGAAAAAAAGAAAAATTTGTTGTATTATTGAAAGCCTAAATAACCTAACAAAACAACCTTACTTTAATATGTATTAAAATAGTGCAAATAAATAGTTAAAAATTTAGTTCATATGAGGAGTTGTAGTCTTATCTCAAGGAAGTTTCATTTATGGCAGTATAGTCTGGTGTATCTCCACACGAATTTTTCGGGAACTCCAAATGCTTTGAGTGTACTACAATGGACCCAATGAATATGCTAAAAGTCTTGTCGATAGAAATGAGATTGGATCAAAATACAGGGGATTTTTGTAACGCCCATCATGACACCGTTTTTTTTTTTTGAGAAGAGGGAGTAAATACAAGAAGTGTGACATAATTTTTTTTTTTAAGTTTTGGTATAAAGTTTATAATTCATAGACGACCTCGATCATCTAGTGGGTAGTGCACTAGACTTTCATCCGGAAGGTTCCGGTTCATAACTTTTTTATATTCAATATCAATATGAAGTGTATGAGAATTATAAGATAGTGTACAAGTACACACATTGGTTGGTAATGGCAAAACCACCAAACCGATAAAAAAATTGTCACACCGCCGTTTGGAATAGGCGTTAAACTGTAGGTTCAGCTATGTGGTATCACAATGGGCCGTTCAGGTCTAAGTGTGTCTCTCGACAGCCACTCCAACCTAACGTAACCTTATAATTTATAAAATTTTTACTAACTTTTGGTCCGGACCCCACTTTGAAATATTTTTTAGAACAAAATAGATAAAGAAAACTCTGGTGCACAAAAATTCAACAAAATTGGACGGTCCATAGATGGTACTCCAGTTATTTTGGTGTGGGCACTCTTTGGAATGGTGTGCAAAATTTCAACAAAATTGGTCGATCCATAGATGGCATCCCAGTACAAGGAAAAATTTAGGTTAGGTTAGGTTGGAGTGGCAGCCTTCTGCTTGAAAGCACACTTAAGCACAAATTAGGCTCATTGTGATACCACAGTACGGCGCGACTCCCCCATTTACGGAGTGGAGAACCATGAGGATTCCATAATGAATCTGGCTATGTCCTTAATATTTATGGATGATAGCTTGGACAGACTAGTGAAGAAAGGTGAACCCAGGAGTTTTAGTCTCCTCCTGGCCAGGAATGGGCATTCGCACATGAAATGAAGGACTGTTTCTTCCTCCTCCTCAGAGCCGCAGCCCCGACAGAAGTCATTGAATGGCAGTCCAAGTCTTGCAGCATGTCTCCCCATTATGCAGTGTCCCGTGAGCACCGAAGTCGTTATGCTGATGGAGCTTCTGCTTAGGTTGAGTAGCTGTCTAGTACGTTTATTGTCCATAGTGGTCCATGTTAGCCTGGTAATACTACAGGTATGCTCCGCTACCCAGGATCTTTTTGCTTCCTCAAGGTAGTTTTGCTTAATGGCTAATTTAATAGACGTAAGAGGGACACCAATGGTGCAGGTGGGTGATATATCTGTAAGTTGCGAGCCCTGTTTTGCTAACTCGTCGGCATTGCAGTTACCTGAAATATTCATATGTCCAGGCACCCAAAATAGGTGGACCTGAGAGTGACTCGACAAAATGTTGAGTGAAGATCGGCAGTCGAGAACAAGCTTTGATGTAGTGAAAACACCGGCAAGGGACTTGATTGCTGCTTGGCTGTCCGTGTAGATGCGGATATTCGTATCGAATGAATCGTTGCGAATAAGCCACTTGGACGCTTGATAGATAGCCATTACTTCCGCCTGAAAGACGCTGCAATGGTCAGGAAGTCGGAAAGAGAGTCTGAGATCTAGCTTACTAGAGAAGATGCCACAGCCGACTCTTTCCTCCGATTTGGATCCATCTGTATAGATGTCAATTAAATTGTCAGTGACCACCTCGTCATTAACCCATTCCTCTCTACTGGGGATATGGGTGAAGAACGTGTGGTTTAAATTAGGGGTAGAGCAAATGTAGTCTACGTTAGTTGGTACGGACGTATCGTGGAATAAAATCTTGGCATGGCCCAGGTTTGACCGGGTCCAGCGAGTTAGGGCACTGAGTCTGACAGCAGAGCACTTAGCTTGTTGCTTGACCAGAAGTGAGGTTGGCAACCAATGAAGGATTGCGAAGAGAGCTTTAGTGGAGGTAGTACGGAGGGCCCCAGTAATCAGTATGGCTGCCGTTCTTCTAACCTTATCCAGTGGTTTAAGGTTGACCACCTTTGAAGTAGCTGGCCACCAGAAGACGGATCCATAAAGAAGATTAGGCTCGACCACTGCTGAATAGAGCCAGGAAGTGACTCGAGGTTGAAGACCCCATCTTGTTCCTAATGCCCTCTTACAGCAGTAGAGAGCGCAAGAGGCTTTCCGTACTCTCTCTGCTATGTTAGCTTTCCATTGAAGTTTAGGATCAAGAACAAGTCCTAAATATTTGACGCGCTTACTAAGACAAAGCGAGATACCATTAATTTTGGGTAGGGCAAAAGTTGGTATTTTATACTTTCTAGTGAAAAGCATAACCTCTGTTTTGGCAGGATTAACATTAAGACCGAATTCACGGCACCAGCTAGACAGAATGCTAAGTGAGTGATTTAGCCGTTCTGAAAGAGTAGTAACGTATTTGCCGGATACTGCAATAGCAATGAATTTCTGCATAAGCTATTATCCGGGGTTCTCTTTGGAATATTTTTTTGAAATTAATATATTCTGATTTATTAACAATTAAACATTTCTGAAGTATACCAAATATAGGAATATCTGGATTAACTAGAAATACAACAAGTAAAAAAACGATTCCATTTTAGTAAATACATAAAATTTGGGCTATAAAATTATAATATTACTCTAAATGTAATTGGCCTGAGAATATTTTTTTGAAAGTAAGTGACGCAAAGATAAACTCTTGAAATCACTTTTTCCAATGCAAGTGATAGAAATAAAACAAATCAGCTAAAATATTCTTCTAAATTTACTTAACTGAGCAAATATCACGAAATTCTTGCACACGATAATCAACTTAAGAATTTCGTAGAATTTATTTGTTGTGATTGCAGTTTTCAAAAATTGTTAAACTCTATTTTCCTGATTGATTAGGTACATTTAATAATGTTTCTAAGAAAATTAATAAAAAAAAAAATTTTTTCAATAAGACAATCCAAAATAAATAAGGACAAAAGGAATCTCGGTTTAGTTTTAAGCAAGCATAATAAAAGGCCGTCTGATTTGCCCGTTTCTATATACATTGTTGTTGTGATGACTACATTTGTTCATTAATCTGTTTATATATAACTTCAAATAATAAAAGTAAGTTTAAAATTTATATAAAAAAAAAATTTTAATATACCTCGTTTTTGAAACGGACTTAAAAGTATAAAATAATTTTTCTTAGCCCCATAGAGATTTATAACCTCATACTGATTCTTAACTTCATACAAATTATCCTGAAAATTTGTAGTTGTAAATTTTAGTAGGTATAAAAATACTTGCAAGATTTAAAACAACAAATGTGGGTCGCATGCAATAGGAAATTGATGGATGAATAGTTCACCTAAGTCCTTACCAGTTTTATCTCTTCCCATATTCGTCCCCATCTCTCTTGTGAGAGGGAAAAAATTGCCATATTTTTCAAAAAAAGCCAAGTGCCAAGTAACAGAGTAACAAATATTTTACTCAAGGGTCAATCCAGATAGTGTGGATAACTTTTGTTTTTCAAAATCCGCTAAAATTAATAATAAAACGCGTATTTTCTTAAAAAAAAGCGTTAAATTTTTTTCCTTATAAAAGTGCGATTAAACTTTTTCACTAATACAGCCAGCCATACTGATACTTTTAGTCAATGAAAATTTCTTCGATTCTTCGAAGATATTTTAAATTGAAAAAAACGCACTGAGCACTAAATCACGTTTTAATTTTCAAAAAGCACTAAAATCAGCGGGAAAAGCGCTGAGTTGGCCACACTGAATCCAGAGTAAAAGTGTAAAGTAAGGGTAAAAGCAAATGCCGTATATTTTGTTATTGTAGAGTAATTTAGTGTTACACTTTTAACCTGTTACTCCATTAACCAGCACTTTACTCTATAGCGTGAACAGGGCTAATGTTTTGCTGGATGGATTTTAGAAGTTGTTTGACTAAAAGGGCTTGCGATCGCCGTAGACCAGCTAGAGACAGTACGTACTCAGCGGCACTAAAAAAATTACAATTTATCTATGATGTTATGCTAGTAGACTAGTGTTAAGGGATTTTTGAATTAATTATAATAAAAACTAAAACTAAAAATACATTTGAGTTTTTATTTTTGGGGGACTATTCAACTCTTTGTACAAACATTGACTTTAATTTAAAAAATAACTTAAATCATCAATTCCCTTCACGTAAACTTAAAAAAAGATGGCGAGTAGCATCATTCATCCTTGGAAATATAAATAAAATTTTAGGTATTTTTATTTATATATTTTTTAATATTCTAAAATATTATTCTTATAAATTATTATACAAACAGCTTTGTATTTGTTAAAAATTGGGTTAAAGCGGTGTACAATTTTTTTAAAAAAAAGAAAAATACATAAGAAAAACTACTAATTTACCATAAAAAGGTATATAATTTTCGCAAACAACAAATTACAACTCATCAACAACAACAACAAAAAAAAGAAAAGAAAAAAGAAGAAATACTGAAAAATAAAACATAAAAACTGGGAACGGCAAAATGATTAACCAACAGCGTTAACATAGGTAGGTAGGTACTTAAATATGGCTAAAACTGCTAGTGCAACATAACAACAACAGAAAATCATATGCCTGGGAAATATTATGTACATGCACACAAACTTACATACATACACGTGCATACACTGTACAACAAAACGCATAGATTGACACAATTTTTGTTTGTATATGAATGACGACGGTGATTATGGTGCAATTTGGAAAACGTTGAATCAAAAACAAAAAAAGAAATAATATTTTATCTTTTTGTAAAAGTTACTAAACAGAAAAAAGAATTTTGAATTAAAAGATTGAGTAGGAAAGATAAGAAGAAAAATGACTTAATTTTTTTTTTTATATAATATTAATAAGTACAAAGAAGTGTTGCTACTTATTTACTAGATACCTACTGTTCTTTTACGATAAACTCTCGAATTATTAAGTACCTTTTTGTCATGAAAAACTGCTTCATTAAAAACGAAGGAAAATGACAATTACGAGTATTGTTGGAAAAGTAAAAGCACACAGTTGCTGATAAGAAACTCATAATTGCTGTCATTAAAGAAAACCATTCCGGCAGCTGTTAATCTCAGCGTGGAAAACCACCAAAGTATGAATGAATAGACACTGTCCTACATACATATGTATACAAAGTTTAACGGGCATAGGAACGACACTTGTCAAAATAATCGCGCTCGCGATTTATAACATAAAAGCTGTGTTGATAAGAGTGAAGGAGCGTAATAAATTGTGATGAGTAGAAGAAGAAGAACAAGAAGAAGAAAGGAAAGAAAGGACAAATCCTAACGCTTTTGTCAACTTAAAAATGTAGAAAAACTAATTAAAAATATATTTAAGTATCAGGAGCATCAGGACCACCTTCATGTCAGTCCGTATACAGTTCATCATTGACCTTTTTTGTTTTTTAAGAAACTGTGTTATGTTTTATTAGTAGAGAAGAAAATGTAATCCAAACCCAACTCATAATGTCTTATGTTGTTTGTATGCCTTTTGTTTTGTTTGTTTGCTTTTCCGTTTTTTGTATTGTTGTTATTTAAGTTTCGCACTAAAAAGTAACACGAAAAGTATCCCAAAGAAAAGACAAAATAAAGGTAAACAAACCACAGTAAACATTCTGCTTAAACTTGCCTGCTTGGTGCACGCACTCACCCTGGATCTAAATGTTAGAAAAAGAAAAAAGGAAAAGGCTCTTTCCTCTTTTCTTTACCGTAATTTCGTTTAAACCCAGCAAGCCATTTTAGCTGATTTTGTATTAACAATTCAACATAGGTACATGCATTACTAATACTAATTCAACTATGTACATGTATATGCATATGTTTGTGTGTTGTACTACTCCTTTGTGTCCTTTTTATGTGTTTGCCTTTGATTATAATTTCTTATTGTTTGTGAGTTTTTATCTTTTGGCTTATAAGCTAAATTCATGAAAATTCAAGATGGAAAAAGGTTTATTTTTCCGGTTCTTTTTTTCCATTTACTGGGAAGTTTCCTGGGTCCGTATAAGCAATGATTAGAAAAGAGCACCCCAAGGAAAATGTAACGGTCAAGCGAAAATTCTCATTCATTTCTTTGTACTGTGTATTGTTATTTTGTTGTTGTGTACTTAAGTATTGCTGTTGTTGTTTGTTTTTTGTCCTTAGTGTACAATTTTCCTTTGGTCCTGTTAATTGACACAATTAACTTTTCATGATTGTTGTAAAAACATTGTAGTAAATAAGTAGTATGTAGTTGTGAATATGTAGTAGTGCATACTAAGTACAATAGTATTAAGCAGGGTAAAAAGGGTGGGGGAGGGGAGGAGAAGGAGAGTTTTATTTGTTGTATGCTTGTTTGTTTGTTTGCTTAGTAGATAAAACAAATAGTTGAAATCCTTTATTGTAGCTTATTATTTTAGTATAGATATACTTAGGGTAAATAAATATGGCAAGTCCTCACCATTTAACCTATAAGAAGCTGTCACTCATTCGATAAAGAAAAACTGGTGAGCATTTGCAAATCTCTGATGGTAATACAAAAAGTAGTAATGAAGAAGAACTGTTTGCAATTATTCTGTAGAATGTTTTGTTCGCCATGGTGTGGATGCATCCATATTTACCCAGCTTTAGCTATATTTTGCAATAGATATATTTGAAGAGTAACTTTACAAATCGAGATAAATCAATGTCTCAAAAATGCTGGCAAATCGAGTAAGTTTTTAAACACAATGCTTGTGAGAAGTTTGAAATTGTGTCGTTTTGTCGAGGAAAATTGTAATTAGCACTTTTTGATACGCACATTAGTGGAATAATCACGTTTGGCTGTCTAAATGTGACTATTATGTAACCGCTAGGTTAAAAAGATTGAGTAATTTTTTGTGGAAAACCCGATTTTTACCGAGTACTTTTTCTAATGTCAATAAACCGGTATACCGATGGGAAAAACTAAAACCGACTAATCATAAATTTTGCTGTGCCGAAATACAAAAAAAAAAAAACTAACCACCGCCGAAGTTAGTTCTGCATCTTTTATTTGGTCAACTCGTTAAAAGAATTTCTCAGTATTAACACGAGTTGAACTTGATTCGGAAAGAAATACAGCTATTCCAAACGAATTAAACGTATACCTTCTTCAAAAGATTGTAGTACTCAAATTCTTAACAATCAGTGGCATCTAAGAAAATCTTAAGCTTAAAAAATAATAATTCATAAGAAAAAAAAAATTAAAATAAATTGATTTTTTCATTTGAAGGGGTGCAAGTCTAAAGGATCTAAACGCGAAATTTTTTTTTTAGATGATAAATTTTTTAGAACATATTTGTCAAGCCTATTATGATTGTAAAGGGTTTTATGTCTTATCTATTAAAAAAAAAAACAAAAACTCGAGAGTGTTTGCTAGGGGTTTAAATCCAGTACTAATTACATCTGTTTCATTCACATTGTTTGTTCCATTTTGTTGGAAGAACCGGGTCTTCAGGGGCTTTTAAGATATTTCTTTTTTTTCAACAGATACGAATTTGATGTCTGAAGCAAAGTTGTTATGCACGAATAGATAAAGAATTTTTGTGCACGCACTTTTCCTCCATCTCCCACCCTTCTTCTTGAAAATCCGCTTAGAAAACTATTAAATAGTCTTTGAAGAAAATGTTCCTTGATAGCTTTTTTAGGAGACTATGAAAATTAAATCTAGAGGTTAATTTTCAAAGTCATGACTTATGTTCATGTCAATTTCGTTCGGGCAAATCAGACGGCCGTTTCGGAATCCGCCACAATTCCTCATCAGTGATCTTAGTGATAGTTCTTAATCTTTCAATATCCTATATAAGCTACTAATATTTGAAATCATAACCCAGAATTACGGATTTGATTCCAAATATCTTCACTGAATAGAGATATTGAAAGAAACTACCACTACCGTTCTATACACTTATGTTGTTGTTGCTTTTTTCCCATTGTAGCTAGTCTGCGTAACAGTTCGTTATTTCAAAGTCTAGTACACGGGAGAGTGTGTGTGTTTGTGAGAAAATGATTCTAGGTGTCATTTTTTCTGAACGGTCCCCATTCGATCAGTTCATGATAGCTTTTTTTCCTTGTTAAAAATTATGAGAACATTAGAATGACTTACGAGGTACATACATATTTCCCAGAATAATACAAGAATCGAGCTCCTCACACTACGTAAGTAAATAATGGAATAGTTTGTTGTTGTAATTATATGGAGGCAAGGAAATTTCAAAAAAAAAAAATTTTTTATTGATTTAAAAAAAAAATGTTTGTCTCGTGATTCATTTTCATGTGGAGCCAACAAAATTTTTTTTTAAAATCAATTTAACTTTTTTTTTTAATTTTGAAGTCTCCATATAGAAGCCTAATATAATTACAACAACAAGAGATTCCATTATTTACTTACGTAAACTCACACTGCTCGATTTTAAAGCAAAAAAATAAGTTTTTGCATTATTCTGGAAAAAGTGTACCTTGTAGGTTATTCCAGTGTTCTAAGACCCCCTAAAATTACAAAAAAAAAAACAGTTTTTCCAAAGATAGTATAATAGTTTTCTCAACTGTTTTGTTTTATCAGCCATTTATTAAAAATGGGTCTTAAAACCCCATTTTCAAGAGGAAGGGTAGGAGATGGAGGAAAAGTGAATACACAAAAAATGTTTATCTCTTTGTGTTTAATAGCTCTGCTCCAGACTTCAAATTCGTATCTGTTGAAATAAAGAAATTTCTTAACAGCGCTCGAAGCCTCTATTTTTCCGACTTCAGGTCCTTATTCTGGGAGAACTAGTCGTGATCAGCGACCCTAAATTACTTTTAGGGTCGCTGATCATAAATTACTTTTAGGGTCGCTGATCATAACCGTTCGAAAATCTCGCAGATAAAATTTTTGTTTTAATGTTTTAATTTTGTTTATAATGATTATGGCCCCTGCTTTTGTGCTACTTTACATACATATGTTATGCTCGAAGTGTATGCATATCAGGGATGCCAACTCATTTTTCTTTCTCCCTCGAGAAATTCCCCGATTTCCGATCAAATTCCCCGCATCGGTATAATTATATATTATAATAGCACGCAAGTTCCATATAAACATTTTACAAAAACGAAAAATACCTTAAAATTGATCTCGGTAAGAGTTATTTTAGAGCGACCCTCGGTCTTTCTCGGTCCAAAACTTAACCAAGTTTTATAGAACTCGTAGATTAATGGAAATCTACTTTCTGAATCCATAATTCTTTTGACACATCGGAGATTTCATTTCAAGGGAACCCACTCTTGAAATCGATCGGGCTCAAACTTGCACAAAGTCATATTGGGTTATAGTTACCACACCAAATTTGAAAGAGATGAGGAGTGTCGAGTTACTAGACGTTCATTTTAATAGATAAACAAGCCTCAGCCCTCTTTTGGACATCAAAGTTATCAAAGGAAAAGACATGGGTTTTTTTTAACTCAAATAAAAAATGGCAAAAACCTTGTTGACTGCCACTCGGTTGACCGTAATTTATAAGTTTACGAATTAGTCAGCAGGGATTAAAAGTTATTAATCAGGAGGCGCTAGACGAAGACATAGCTAAGCCTTTCTGAACGGTCGAAAGGGAAGTTGAAGCGCCAAGCGACTGTTTTAGCCTGACTGACACTCGGCGCTATAATCATCTATATCAAAATCATACAAAATATTTTCGAAATAGAATACTTTCAAATAGCATATTTTTTTAAAAATCGATTTCTCAAACCCAATAAAGTGCAGGGCCCACTTAAGAAAAGGTGAAGATTTTAAGACCCAAAATATGAAACATTACATAAAATTTGACAAAAAAAAAAAAACTGAACGACTTCAAATCCCCCGTAAAAAACAGCTCATTTCCCGATTCCTCGCTCTAAATCAAATTCCCCGCAAATCGGGGAATTCCCCGCAAGTTGGCATCGCTGATGCATATATGCGTTGCTGTTTTATGCTTAAATTTCAAGTAAAAAATTTATGATTTGAAAATCACAGATGGAGTGATATAGGTTTTAAAAAATTATTTATACTGGATCAAAGAATTACACAAACAGAATATATGTACACATAATAAAATTGTGCATAGAGAACAGACCGCACATAAATGCACAATTTTTTGAAAGCAAAATATATTTGACATGTACAATTTTTTGATTCAGAGTAACTAGAGCTCCAATTTTTATTTATAATTATATTTCGATATTTTTGTTAAAGTAACGCATAATTTGCTTAGGGCCTTGCATATTTTCTAAAATGTCCTTGTCATGTGTCTACAAATTTAGTTTAATGATGCTTAAAATTCATCAGCATGGACAATGTCAATACCTTTTACTACAAAGAAATGTCAACCTTTATCAAAATACATACAAATGTAACAACCCTAAGCTTCTTTCATGCCAAATTTATATAATTTCTTTTACTATTTCTTAATAGTTGTTTTAAATATTAACTAAAAGTAACTAAAGCTTCTCTTCAAAGTGCTACAATAAAATCCTCATTTTTTCCGTGCTAAGCTCCTATGAATTAAATAACATGTGAAAAATTTTTCTCCATCTCCCTAAAGAGATGTAAGCAAACAACACTACAACGACAATAACAAAAAATTTCACATACGCTTTCAACTACATTTATTCAATGTTACCTTAGCAGCATACTTTACTTTGTTGTTTTTTTTTTTTTAGGGATTTTGTAGTTAAGATATTTACAGAGGGTGATATGAATTTTTCATATTCTGCGTGTGTAGGAATGAGGATGTCTTTGAATTCCAGTCGAAGCAAAAGTGTAAGTACATACATACATACATGTAAATAAATATACAAAGCACTTAATATTTTTGGTATTATTTGTATTATTTGATATTCTTGTATTTAGTTGATATTGTTGCTATCGCTCTAGATTCCTTTGAATTACGAACAATAGTAAAGTAAAATATATTCCAGTAAGTAGATTTTATAAGTTTTGTCAACAGAAAATAATCATAATGTTGGCATGTATAATTTATTGTTAAGCGTCAACTAATTTGTATTTTGGAATGTATATGAGATAAATAAGCTCGGAGCTTAGAGTGATTATAATTTGTAAATGCGGTGAATGTTCAAATCAAGGCCGTATTTAGGGGGGAGGTTTTGGGGGTTCAAACCCTCCCCCCCGAAATGTGGGAACTTTATTCTAATTTTTATGATTAATTGCCAATGGATGGAAAAAAAGCCAAAATCTATTTAACGATATTTTTTATTTCCATCGATTTTTTTTTCTAAAACGTCAAATATAAAAAAAAAATTTGAAATCTTAGTTACACTATGCAATCAAATCCGATTTGTTTTCTTCGACATGAGATTTGACTACGGATTCAAAAAGAGAAGGTGATACTGAGCACTCCTGCATTCATAGTTTTTCTGGGTCAGTAACTGTTTTTGATTTCAGGTTTCGTCCTGAATCAGTTTGAAAAGTTTAAAAATTAATAAAAATAGAAAAAGTTTTTAGGAAGTTTTTGACCTCAGATTCGTGTTCAACGTGAAAAATTCTTTCGCAACAACTCCATCTTATTAGCAAAACCCATCTTAAAATTAATTTTTTAACGCATTATTGCTCAGAGCACCACGACTAGAAAGATCTATTTCAATGCCAACCTCATCCGGGTTCCTTATCATTGATAATGACTCAAATTCCCAATAATGATCATTTGAAAAAAATGAGCTCCTACTATTTTTGGTAATTTTTTTGAGGTTGGGTACATCATCAGTAGTGGGAAGTCAATTGAGTTAACGAAATTATATCCTTCACGATAAAAAAACGCATTAGAATGCATTTGAATTTTTTGTCACTTTTGACCATTTTTTTGAGGTTAAGATTAAAAAAAATCGGAAAATTTTTCCTAAAATTTTAATTTTATAGGGTCAATCAAATGTATCATCGATTTAATTTATTGTATTTAAATATCAGTTTGATAAAAATTATTTATGAATATTTTCTTCGAATGAAAACCCCCCCGAAAAAGTTTTCTGGCTACGGCCCTGGTTCAAATCACAGCAAAGTGTTTGGTTTTAATAGGAGATGAGGGAAGAGCATTCATTAACAAAAACATAATTCTGTATCAGGCTAGTGTGGACCACTGAGTCACTCATTCATACTCGTACAAAACAATAAACCACTCAATATAACTTAGTTTAGTTTACTAAATATATTTTTAAAATTTTAATTGTGTTTAAATTTTATGAAATTGAGATTATTGTTCAAATTCAAATCATATTGCATTTCATTTCGTTGATATTTTAGATAGAGAGATATATTCGAAGTACCATAGCTACATACATAGGTACTTGGAAAGTTATTTAAAGTGTTTTCTAAATATTTTGATATTATTTTCTTTCATTTCTTTTTATTTATCCAACCAGTAACAATAATAGGAGAGTCGACACTCAAACTTCGACTTCCTGTGTTTACTACATACATATTTACTCCACATTGTTTTCTATTGTTTCTTTCTTTTCAAATAAATACTCTGTCTCCCTGTGCAATGTACACTCGCATTGTTAACACATACAAACACATAACTCTCATGCTGGCCAAAAACACTTTCATTTAAGTTTAAGCTGTTCTATCTGCAATCAGTTTTCAAAGACACTGTTGGATATCGCAGCAGTTTAAATCATATTGCAAGCAAGCATCATGCCAGTCGAGTACATAAGATAAAATATGAAGACCAAAAAAAAAACACAAACACAAAATAAAGAAGCATAATAAAAACGCTTAAACGCTTTGGTGACTTTACAACAATATGTGTGGTGCACTCGTATGAATGTGTGCTTGTGTGGTGTTCAACGACACCCTTTTATTATGTGGTTATGTATGTATGTGTGCAAGTATATTTACAATGTGGGTCAAGCGTGTTTAAAACAAAGTAGGAAAATATTAAACAAAACAAACAAAAAAAAATTCTTTAACTAAAATAATCAACAGCTAAATCAAAGCAAACCAAAACGGTAGTTGAAATATGTTCAAGTAACACTTTACAGTGTGAACACTATCACCCGTCACAATGAGCACAGTGGTATTAATTTTCTTTGAAAGCGAGTACTAGTTTTTGTGACTAAAAGGAGACAAAGTATTTTTAATGGTCTTTTCACAAAACCTTATTCAAAACTTTTTCGCCACTTCGGGTTGTCATTTGATTTATTTTTAAGTCATTTCTGGAAAAAACTAGAAAGTATTCCGAATTTCCAAAAAGTCTCAAAGTTTGACATTTTTGTTATGAATACCAGAAATGGAAAGTTTGATATGTGTTCTTAAATTATTTACTCTGAGCTTAAAACTCAACATTTTCTCAAAACCTCGTGAATCGATTATAAATCGGGAATTGCATATAGCCCAATGCAGAACGAAGATGGGCTTAGGTTCAGGGAAAATATGCTCCCATCCTAACAACTATTTATCTTGAATTGCCAGATTCTAGTTGTTAAAAGATGACAATGGTCTCAGGTCTTGAACATATGCTAAAATATTAATGAATGTGAATTTTGAATGGATTGATAAAATCCTTTTGAAGCGAAGCCACCTTAGACTTCGGTCCTGGCTAAATATTCTGGTGTACTAACACTTTGACACAAAATACTACAGAGCATATCTTCATGCACTGCGAGATACTTACTCGTATAAGAAATTTATATCTGCCATTCTGTTTACTGGCCAGGAAGTTAGGACATTATCACCTTAGAGCCAAAGGAAGCCGCTTTTGAGGGTTCAATAGACCTATTGGTCTTAGCACAAAATATCAACAATATCTACTTGTCTATTTATTTATGAGATAAAATTTGATTTCATTTAATTTTCATTTTAACCTTTCATGACGATGAAAAATTCTATTTTTTTAGGTAGGGGAATATGGGGAATTTCGAACTATTAGTTTTATCCGCATTATGTGACATTCGATCTATACGAAACTTTTGCCATCGTATTATTTCAGCTTCATCTCATTTTTTCATTAGCAGTCGAACCGATGAGATGTATTTTGTGCTGTCTGCCGATAATTAAGCGATTTTTGAGATTTCAACAGTGTTTTTGTGTTTTTTCATGAAATTTGGCTCTGCGACTCATGGGCGCTATTTTGTAGAACACAGCTTCTGGGGAATGTCGAACCACTTTTTGTGGGGAATATCGAACCACTTAGTTATATAGTAAATTATCGACAAAAAATTAGTTATAGGTAGTTTTTAAGACGTAGATCATGATTCCTGCATCATTTGCGATTGCGATTCATTGCAACGAGTGCGATCGAGTTGCTCACTTGCGATGTGCGCACATGACTGGTGTCTATTTCACATGCAAAAACTGCGACTCCGAATAAATAACATCGATTTTTTCTCTATATTTTTCATTCAAATCTTATGTTTTTTCATAACGAAGTCATAAATAAACGTTTTACATCAATATTTGTTCAAATTTTCTCAATTTGCAAAGTAGTTCGACATTCCGCAAAATTTTTCAAAATGACAAAATCGAATATTTTGGTATTATTCTTAAAACTTTACAACAAATTAGAATTTTTAAATTCTGCAACTCCCAAAACGTGGCATTTTGCTTCTAGCTTAACCTCCATTTCTTATAAAATTACGATTTTAGGGTAAGTTAGTCAAAATCAAAGTGTGGATCGACATTCCCCTCATTCCCCTTCATAATTTTCAAGTGATTAGAACACGTGGGAGAAAGAATATTTTCATATCCAAAGTATTTTATAATTTACAACCTGTTGAACGAAACCGTCCATCGGCTGGATTCTTTAAATATTAAACTATAAATGCGTTTTTTTGGAAACAGCATTTTTCAGCATGCGGGTTGTTCAACCACTTCAACGGATGAGCTATGAATCTCTGCGTAATTGAATAAAAATTTCGAGGCCGTTAGGAAGCGATTTTTGTCAAAAATTTATTCAGAAATATGTTTTTCGTACGTTGAAGCGAAAAAAGGAGGGCAAAATTGTGTTGTTTTTCAAAAGGCTGCCATTTTGTTGTTCAGGTGGCTTTCAGAAAACCAAAAATTAAGGGTCCCCAAATTTAATTTAGTTTATTGATTTTCAATCCGTTTTTGTTTCAGATAAACTGGCACTGCTGCAGGCCAAAATACGTCGTGCATGGATTTATTTGATTGAAGCTGGAGCCACCATTTTGTTTTTTTTTTAAATAAATACAACTGGAATTTACTCTTTATTGATAGAAGAATAAAATATGTTAAAACTCATTTTCAAAAGTGTTTATTTTATTTAAAAAAAAAATTCTCAAAGTCTTGTATTTTTCATTTCTGTGATATTGTTATAAATCATCTGAAATATTCCTATTTTTTAAATGCAATGTTTATAACTGGGTTGCTCAATTCGATGTTTTTTTTAAATAAAATAGGCTTATCCCACATGTGGAATAACTTAGGCGCAGAGGCCTGGATAAATATGGGCGAATTGGCTCTGGAACGCTTGAATCGGTTTTTAAAATTCCAGGATGTGCTAAGCTGCGCTAGCTCCTCCTCTCTAAACTGCAAAATTCTGCGGTCATTAGATGATCAATTAATCCCATATGTTTGTTATAGAAACCAATTTGATATGAGTAAGATATTTGCACAACTTCGCTAATCTACAAAGTACGTCCTTAGATTTTGTATAAATGGGCTTGTCTATAGAATTGACCAAAATACCTTATGTTTGCAGTGCAATCTAAATAAAATGGAAAGCTTCCAACATTTTCTTTTTGAATGCCCAAGTTACTCCAGTTTTAGAAAATACTACCTCAGTTCAATTTTAAAATCATTTAATAGCAATCCAGTCTCTATGTTTCAATGTGTCAAGGATCAATGTGTTGTCAAGATGTTATACTTTTATGTTGTTAACTGTTTAAGGTTGAGAGCCAATATTTAAATGATTAACTTATTGAATTGTAATTACTAGATGTAAATAACTATGATAATTTTAGCAAACCCTGCTACAAACTAAAAAAGTTAAAAGCATGAGAAAAAAATAAAATGCAATGTTTGAATCAGTAAACTAAGAAAAATTTGTCTAAATTATTCCACTGTGCAATATGGTGAGCATATAACACTGCATAATACTTGGCGAAAAAAATCTCACGAATGCAGTCGGTATTGTTGTTGTATAGTGATATGCGATCATTAAAATGACATTTGGTAGCAATGGTTCGGGGGCTGGTGTAGATTTCAATGCATACTAGTGAAGAGTGAATCAGGTTCATCGTGGTTTCTGGTAGAAATAGTGTAAGTAGCTGGTGGAATAAGCTTTCAAAGCCAAAGTAAACGTAAACGCTTAAAAACTAAATATTTTTGATTAATGATGAGTTCACCATTGGTTTCACATTTCAATGGCAAAGAAAAAACGTGCAAAAATGTTTTTTTTTCTTATCCTCATTTAAATTATAAATGTGTTGAAATGTTAAAATAATTAATTATTTAATTTTTACTTAATTGAAAATTATGCAAAAAATGCGGGTGAGTGCAGAAAATGAGATATTAATTATAAATGGTTTATATTATTTCAACAATGCAGTATAATACTTAGCTTAAAATTTATATTGATAAAAATACAATTTAGCTTTCTCTTCTTGTAATCTCTCGAATTCTTGCAACTGCGTAAAATGTCATTTAGATTTGAACATACCATTTCTGATCTAATCAATTCACCCGCGCCGCATGTTTATAATGTCTTAATCAGTTACTCCCCTTCCGTTCTCTTCCTTTCCTTTCCTTTTTTTATAGAAATACCTAAGCTTTTAATATTTTATTCTAAGCTTAATTATATGCATACATACAGCAACATTCTACAACAACATGCAGTTTCACACGACGACGATTGCTTGACTGTTGATGTTATCTTCCAGCATGAACCCACTCAAATATGTATCTGTATGTGTTTAATTTTTTTCTTTTGGATTATCTGTTGTTGCACACGCCCAAATCTAGCGCTGCATATGAAGATTTGCTCCCATTTTCACTGGCATTTGCATTTAATTAACTCTACTTCGATTTAAACATGTTTTTTTTCTTTCTTTATTTCTACTGCTTCCACTTCCACTTCAACCTCTTCATCATCTAAACCAAAGTTTTTATGTATCTATTGATGTTTCCAATGCATGTACAATATTTAAATTAATTTATTTATTTAATACGAAATAACTTTTATTTTATAACATATTTCCTTTGTTATTGTTTACCAATTTCCATATAAGCTTGTGATAAAGTTGTTTTATGTTGTTGTTGTTGCGAGTGGTCCGTAATGTGTGTGGGGAAGACATTACTAACGACCACTACTGCGGCACTTTTTCTTTTTTATTTATTTTTTTTTAATAATAATATTGCTTTATTTTTACTTCATTCATTGTGTTTTTTATTTTTTTTATTTAGTTAAAGTTGTAATGCGATATTATAAAATTGTCATTTGTCTATTTTAGTTAATTTATTGAAGTTTGTTGCATGTTGTTAAATTCTTGTTCTTGTGTTGCTCATTTTGCATTTTAACATGCAATTTATATTCTTGTAATTGTTATTATAATGACGTCTAGAATTCTTGAACATTGTTATTGACAGCAACATTTTCTTTAATAATGTTGTAATTTAAAAGTCATTTATAATCAATTTAATACTGAGCTGATCTGTTCTATAAGAATATCAGTTCATTTGCATGTGGTATTCAAATGTCTCATTTTAAGTGGATTCTTAACATTTGTTTAGTTCTGTTCTTTTATGTACAAAATACATTGCATACTTGTTCATATATTTAGGTATGTGTAAATATATTGACTGTTTAATTTAAATTATGCAGAAATGAATTGAATTGACAGTGGTTTAAGGGTATTTTTAACCCTAGCACTCTTAACACTATTCTCTGAGTTTTACTATAAAATGTATTATGCAATATATTTACATTAAAAAAAGCTATTTATTTGAGATATGAGCGTTGCTATCTTTCAAATAAATGGAGTATTAAACTAAGCTACAAATTAAAACTCCTATTTCATTACATTAAGGACATACAAAATGTGATAAGTATTACAGTTTCATTACACCCCAACTTGTCTTGCAATAAGGAGTGAGATCGAAAAAATTTTAACATATATAAAATTCAATAATTTTTAAACGGTTGATCTTAGAGTTTTGATTCTTTTTTTATTTAATTGATAATATTTTACAAATTACAGAAAAATTTAACTTTTATAGTTCTAACCACTATTTATGAACTCATGGACCTTTTTTGGTAAGCCTTTAATTAGAGATTTAATAGTTGTTTCAGACATATATTTCGGTATTTATAGAGCCCACTGTAACAAATGACTTGCTTCTTTTGCCGCAACTGTATATAGCTTGCCATACCAGGAATTTTTTAGGAAATTTTTTCTGCTTTTGGATTCTAAATTGTTCTTCGATATTTCCTCGAGCATCAGCAATATAAAAATTTTGACCCGGAAGCTGCGTAAAATCTGCCAGTATATACGTTTCGTGGTTCATTATACAACATGAATATTTTTGTATGAAATTCGATTTTAATTTCCGAGCCCTATTTTTGGTGTCTAAATTTTTTGCAGCATTCCTGTCTGGAACTTTTTGGACTTTGTATGTTTTCAAACCTGCATTGGCTTTAACTTTTCGCACCAAATAGTCAGAGCACTGGGCTAACCGGGCAGCTTTTCTACCAGATGTGTTTGGAGATCTTTTCACTATGCTTTCTATTTTCTTGGCTTTTCCAATATCATGTGGTCCTTGTTTTATTCCCGAACCAGGTTTGACCATCGGCCAAATTCTCCTGAAACTGTTTAATAACATTGGAAACAGTTTGACGGCAGACCTTTAATTCTTTGGCCAATTTTTTTGTAGGACCAATTTGGATTTTTTTGAAAATTTTTAATAATTTTTTCTTCACTCATTTTGATCAAACTCACAATAAATCAACATGTTTGTCATTAAAAATAACAACTGACATATTTTTCAAAGATAACTAGATCAAAGAAATTTTTAAATTTTGCACCCAAAAAAAATTATTAGGTAAAACGTGTGTTAAAATATTTTCAAGCTCACTCCTTATGTATAAGAAGAATACCAGTAAGGATTGGATCGTTTTTCGTCCCCTTAAGTTTAAACCGAAGATATCATGTCCACCATGGAGCAACTATTTTCGGTAGGCTCTAGTTCGAGGTGTCGAATGAACCATTATTAACAAAGATATTTTTAACATTAAAAGCGAAAATTATTGTTCAAAACCTGTAGAAAAACTTGTAAAAAACCTCGAATAAAAATATTGAAAAGCTTTTCATTTACAACGATTTGAAAACATCTATATTTCGCACCATTTCGGGTAGAATACCCCCTTAAAATTCCAAATCATATGTCTTGGAAACTTTATTTTTGATTAAACGAATGAACATTTTTTTAGCAGTGAATTGAAAATATTCACGTGCGTTACGAATTTATGAAAAATTGCAATTACCTTAAGTTATTTTGCTTTAATTTAATTTTGAGAAAATCTTCAAATTTTTTTTGTTGCTCTCTGTTATTTCAAAAATTCAACCCTGTGTATTATCGACTTTGTTTCTGTCTCCCCTTTACCGTTCACTCACTTTAAAAATTGCTCCTTAAATGCCATTTAAATTCATTTCGTTGTTGTTTGTTTTTCGACAAGCAAATAATAAAATACCTTTGAGGTGTGGTTTTTATGTTTGAACACTACGAAAATTTTTGACCCCTCTATAAATACACAAGATACGAGTAGGTAAAAATCAACCCTCAAAATTAAATTTGTAAAGACTTAGGAAAAAAAAAAATAATAACAATTTGTATAAAATTTGCAGTATTTGATAATAAATAAATACACTGCAAATATTTGTTAATTTGTTTAATTTAATTTGAAGAGAATAATAAATAGAATAATTTGTAAATGAATCTGTAATTTACAATTTTTAAAATATAATCAACTTAAATTTATATAAGAATTTTAGAATGTTCAATTTTCTTTACGTGTACTTAACCACAAAATGCTTTCAATTTCAATTAAAACACAAATATTTGTGCGCTCAATAATTTTTGGCCAAAGTTTTAACTCTGAGTTTTGCCTCTTTGTTAAGTAAACATACTCCAAAAAAAAAAAAATAAATAAATAAATAAATAAAAAGAGGAAGTAGAGTGTGAAGGGTCGAAAAGTATTGAAATAATTCAAATAATAAAATTTTACTACAAAAATCGCGAAATGAATGAATAGCTTTAGCGGAAAAATTCCAAAGGAAAACATTCAACATTCATTGTTGTACAGTTTATTTAGAGTTTTTAACAAGCTGTCCTCACTCCTTCAACACTCTTTATGTACTTCGACCCCAGTGCTCTAAGCCTTCATTAAGCATTATTTTGAACTTTTTAACAGACAATATGTTTACATAAATATGAGAAGTTAGAATGGGAAGTGAAGTCTGCAGTCTGTAGCATTTTTATGAAATTTCCTTCACTAACATTTTGACAATTTTTACGAGTATGAAAACGCATAAAGTTCCTTACAGCGATTTTTTTTTTATTATTTTTCTGTTTTCTCTCCTTTTTGACAATGTCTGATTAAGTCATTGAAGCATCAAAATGACAAAAATATTTATTTTATTTACTTTTTATTTGGTCGACGAGAGCAACAATTTCACAAATACTATGTAGTAGGTATATAGATAGATACTTGTATTTGTAATAAGGCTAGGTATAAATTTTTCTAGTATTTACGTATATTTGATACAATTTTATTGGATTTTCAGGCGGTGTTTGCTATTTGTTTAGGGTGGTTTTTATTGCATGTTTTTTATTTACAAATATTTCCCTTTAAGTTTGATTTTATTGTGTGTTCGTTTTTATTTTTATTTTTTTTTTGGTTTGCCTTTGGGCGTATCACGGGTGCGGCAAATAATTTCGGTCGTTATTATCCTTTTTTTTCAGCTCGATGAATTATTTTTAGTATTTTCATTTCTTTTTCTGTCAATTTTATTTGTTTAGATTTTTCTTCTTTTTTTCTAGATTTTTTCCTTAGGGTAGAATAAGTGCAGGAGAATTTTTTATGTATCCTTAAGAAATTGTTGTTGTGTTGTTGTGTTGTTGTATTATGTTGTATATGTTTTTGTTGTTACACTTACTAATTACCGGAAATATAAAATTTAAATGATTACTTTTTTAGGTTTATGGTGGAATGTTTCATAATTGAAGATATAAAGCAAATTCTAATGAACAGACAAAAAAGAGCTTTAAAAATTATTTAAAACCAGCATAAAAGAAAACTTAAACTTTTTTTCCCATAAAGATGTTTATATTCTACGCACATTGCCTAATTCTTAAGTATATTCGCAAACTATATTTTCAAAAGAAATACTTAATATTGATTTCTTTTTGTACATACATAATTAGTTTGAGTATTTAAATTAATATTTTTCCTATGGTTAATAAACAACCCAACACTTTGTAATTAATAATATTACATAACTGCTGTTGGAGGCTCAGGTAGAGCCTCAACATTTTTGTTTTATTTAACTCGTTTAATCTAAAATTATAAATCGTCTATCCATCGAAACTATTAACATGATTAATGAAATTTTGTTTTGCATCATTTTCAAATCACTTTTTTTTTTTTTTTTGGATTTGCTATTTACTGCTCATCTTACTTCATTTTGCTACATTATTACCTAAGTATACAGAGGTTTTTTTTCTACCTTAATACAACTGAACAGCACCCACATTTGCATTCACCCATTAACAATGCCACTTGATTAATTTATGCCACATTCGTGTTGAAGGTGTCAAATTTACATTTTAAGCTGTCAACAAAGGGCAAAACACCAAACACCATACAACATCATGTAAATACTCGTAGTTTAAGCTCGGTATGTAGTAAAAACTTATGGAAAATGAAGCGTGTAAAATATTTAACATAGGAGTTGTATGTATGTATGTGTGTATGTAGTTGTGTTTGATTTCTTGTGTGTGTAAATGGTTTAGAAGTATTAATTGAAAAATTGATTTTATTCAGTTTTTAGTTGCACATATGTAAAAAATATAAAATGAACGGTTTTCATTATGTTCAATATCGACATAATTAATTGAGCACACATACATATCGCTCATTTACTAAAAGACTGTCATAAGTCAAAAAACACGATTTTTGAGTTAATGATGCAGAATTATTCATTATGTCACACTTCATATTGTGTAAAAATTTCATATTAATATATTGTATACTCAGCGCGTGAGAACTATAAGATTTCTTCTTTTTTCTGCAAAATGGGAGTCAATTGAAAACTTTAAATGCGTTTTCTGCAAAATCGCGTTTTTTGAGTTATGACAGTCTTTTAGTAAATGAGCGATATGTATTTGTAATGCTGCAAAATATTCTAGGTAATTAAATTTGTTTGTCATGAAAATTACTTAACCCATTTTGAACATGTATTAGATTTTCATATGCCTTCAATGTGGTGATTTTTAAATGGTTCAGTTGAAATAGTAGTAATCATTAGCAATAAGGAGTGCGCACGAAAAAATTGCCGTGAATCTAAATTAAGGAAACGTTTTTTTTATTATATTTCACTTTATGTAAAAGAAAAATGTTAATTTTTTTTTTAATGAAGCTTAAAACTTTTTCAGGAATTCCCTCCATCAAGGCTTTTTTGGTGCTTTCCTTATTGTTTTTAGTAGAAGCAGTTCACTTAATCTCAGCTCTGGGCAGTTTGGCAGATTAGCTTCTCTAGAAGAAGTACTTAAAATTATCACCGTTGAACGCCCGTATGTACTTTTAAACATGTAAAACGCGTGCCTAAAGGAAGGAGTATTCCCAAAAGTTTGGAAGCGACAAAAGCTAGCCCTCATCAGCAAAGGCCAAGGAGACCCAGAGACACCAACGGCATACAGACCTTTCTGCATGCTTGATACGACAGGGAAACTGCTGGAGAGAATGCTGAAACCTCGCCTTTCAACCGCAATAAACAATGCAGGAGCTCTCTCTGAGAGAAAACATGGTTTCAGACCGGGTAGATCCACGATCGGAGCTATTGAAGTTGTAGTTAAAGTGCAGAATTGCACGGACTCAAGACCAGTGGTACAGTGCAAAATGAGACGACATGATCGATGCACTTGAAAGACGGTTCCAAAAACTAGCCTACCTAATAAAGATGATACGCAGCTATTTAAAAGACAGGGAGCTGATTTATGACACGAGGACAACTCAGCGAAAAAAAGAAATAAGGTCTGGGGCTCAATTCTCGGGCCAGATTTGTGGAATGTTGGCTATTTTAAGCATCGACATGCCAGACGATTTCTACCTTGTGGGCTACGCAGACGATATAGTAGCCGTAATCAACGGATGTGACACCGATACGGCGAGACGAAAACTGACGCAAGTGATGATAAGAATACAAACGTGGCTTAATTCACATGGTCTCAGCTTAGCTGCCGAAAAGACGGAGCTCAGCCTGCTCACAAGAAAGCGTATTCCGCTCGAAGTAAACATGCGAGTACACTCGGAAACCATTAAGACGACGAAGGCATTGAAAAACCTGGGGGTAAGGATCGACATACTGTGCACAAATCCAGCACGCGCTGGAAAAACAAGCTGAAATGATAGCATCACTAACCAGGTTAATGCAAATATCGGAGGACCACTTGCCAGCAGTAGCGAACGGGAGCGAAGTATGGGCGGATGCCTTGAAGGTTGAACATCGATGGAATATATTGGCCAAGGTGCAGAGGACAGTAGCTCTCCGAGTAGTTGCGGTGTATTGCACGGTGTCCGGAGCTGTAGTACTAGAGTTAAGCGGAACGATACCAAGCAAAAGAAAGAAGACAAATCAGGATGCAGAAAAAATAAGAAACTGGAAACACATGGCAAAACACTAGAGCACATACAATACAGTTATGGCAAGAAACCAAAGGAAAGTGGACATCGAAGATAATTCCAAACGTAGAAAAATGGTGCAGTGGATCTTTTGGCGAAGTTAAGTACTACGTAACGCAACGCAGATGCTATCCGGGCACGGGTACTTGCAAAAATACCTGTTCAACATAGGTAAAGCCGTAAGTTCTGAATGTATTTACAGCGCCGACGCACCTTTTTCGTGTGCGATAAGTGGAGAGAAGAACGAAAATTGCTAGAAGACAAACTGGAACCTTGTACTGCTGAAAATGTGGCAGAAAAAATGACAATAAACGACAAGGATTGGCGATTAATAGCCACATTCATCGAATATGTGTAACGCTTAAAGAAGCGGGACCTCTACGCAAATACAACGATGGTAGTCTAAATTGACTTACAGAGGGACTTTACCCTGAAGGAATGCGAAAGCGGTTCCAGGGTGGATACAATTCCAAACAAGGGGCAGTTTTTGGTGTGAGAGAGCTCCACATACCATTGGTGTAACAACACCTTTGACAATGTGGTAGGCACAATTGTTACCCTTACCCGCAAAAAAAAAAAAAAAAAATAAAAATATTAAGTGTACCATGCCATCGCCGTGGTCGCCGTAGCCTAGTGGTTAGTGTGTTAGACTGCTAGCATAGGTGCCCGGGTTCATATCTCGGCACGCTCAAAAACAGAAAATAAATTTTTCTACACGGCACCATCTCTTGGCTGGCAATGTCAAACCTCCAGGAGTAAAAAAATGCCCATGAAAACTTTTCATTTCGCTGTTCGGATTCGGCATAAAATTGTAGTTTCCTTCCTTTCGTGTATAAATATAACTCACTCAACATGAATGGATGCGAAAAGCACGGCCTTGACCCTCCAGGGGTTGTTGCGTCATAATAGTAGGAGTAGTAGTACCACGCCATCGCTTTTTCCATAGTGGCATGATGCCAGATCAGGCCAAAAGAAGTTGGATGCTTTATGCTGCATAAGAAGTGGTTGATTGACCTAGAAGTTATATACCGCTGGCTTCTTTTATTTTATATATATTTTTGACTATTTTTCAAAGTTGCCATGAGCAAAATCGTACAGATTGGACAGTTTTGAACACTGCTGTTGCATTGGAGAGCATCATACTCATACTATTATGCTTCTAACATCAAACACGACCCAAGCTTCACATTCTCTTTCTTTACAAATTACATGTATTGCCTTAACTTTGTATTATTTTTTATATTTTTTTGTAACTTACTTGATTCGCTCTAAGCACAAGTGCTTAATGTTGTTAATTATACCCTGAATTATATTGAATATATTTTGTTGTTGTAATGAATAAATCGAAATAAATTGAACCCCTGAATTTCTTTAAATTCGTCGTACTATATTCAATGTTTTTATTTATTTATCAGTTATTAACTGGGCGGGGTTCCTTCGCGACTTCACCTCTAGCAAAGTTTCGGCAATACGAAAATTACAATAAAAAAATGAAAAACTATGGTTGCTCATCCAGTAACCCAAGTCTATCCCCCAGAAGAATTCCGTTGGCAAATGGTACTGTTGTACCAAATATTTATACTGTATCCGTTCCCATCTGAGTCTGCAAAAAGAATCGGTACTAATATGCAGAGCCAATGAACTTTTCTTAGCTAGTTCATCGGTTGCCTCATTTTTTGTAATGACACAATAGCCAGGCAAAGCGACATAATAGAAAAGATATTGAGACTATCAAAATCGAATGTTGCATAATTTTTAAAGGTTGAAATGAAGCATAGTTGCACTCAGCCACTAGCTAACTGAAATAGATTTTAGGATACAATTTTGGGAAAGATTAAAAAGAAGATGACCCACATTTTTCAAAGCACTAATTTAGTCGTATTGCGTTTAGAGATTAAAAATCTAATTTTTTCAACTTTTGATTTCTAAAACTGAAAAAGATAGTGATATAACGCTTTAGTGGCTTTTATTATCGCATTTCTACTTGCCTGATATTTAACCTCGTTTTATGGAAAAAATTCTTTTAATGACATGCACATGCCTTTCAACTTTTACGCAAACTACACATTCACTTTGCTTCTATTCATCCATCCATACTATGTACCATCATGTCCTACTCTGGGTTATGATAACGACAATGATGATGATAAATTTTGATGGTTATGATGAGCTATTAAATACGAAATAAATTTTCATTAATAACGACAACGACGAAGGCTTTTGTGCACCATGCTGCCATTACGATTTCACAGTCGTGATGCTGGTGCAACATATGCACCATACTGCCACACCTTAATTTTCTATGTACTACCATTTCGCAATTACCAAAGCTAACATTTAATAATAATTAAAATTATGATGACTGCCATTGCATCACACACACACGCATAAAGATGTCAGTTAGTAACCTCCATTTGTATTAAAACTTATGTAACATTATGCTACATACCTAGAAGTTAAACAATCTTGTACCTTCAGGAATATCGGTGTACATTCTAATATTCGTCCGTTCGTCTGTCTGTCTATTCATCAGTTGCATGTGTACTTGTTCGCATTTGTTGTATGCCGTCCTTGCATCCGTTTATCGTTAAAATACATCCGGTATATGAGTATGCATGTATCCGGCAATTTCATTTACGCAAGTATGTCCTTTGTAGTTGCTGTATTGCTGTTATGATTGTGTCTTTTTGTTGCTGTTTTTGTTGTTGTTGTTATCCTGCTGTATTCAACTTTAACCCCTTGCAATAAAGTCAAACAATTAACGCTTGCCGTTTCTACTTTCGCTGCATATTGGAGTCCATAAAAGCGCATTTAAACAAACATTGCCTCTCTGCCTCTCACATTGTCACTGTGCGCCGCAACTGTCGCAGCAAAAGTTTTGTGCAAACAATTAGAAAAAAACGGAGGAGTAGAAGCAGAAAAAAAAACAATGGTAGAAAGTTCACGTGACGCGGATTTATTCGCTTGAGTTTTAATAATAACATTTCATAATTTCCTTTTCATTTAATTTTTTTACTTTTGCTTTTTCTTCTTTAGTTTTTTTTTTTTTACCCTACAGTCAGTGAATTATGAAGTACCTACATAATTGATATGATTTTTGATAACTTTATTCCAAATTTATTATTGTAGTAACTACAATTAATATAATATTTTGTTACATTGATTAGCACTGATTTTCACTTCACAAGTGCGCAAGAAAGATTTTTTGGGCTTCAGGCTTTGATAAGGAAAGGTTAATTTAAGCGTTCGTAATACTTTTTAATATGACTCATTATTTATGAAGTGTTCTTCCTGCAAGTATAAGGCTCAGAATCATGAACGCCATAACAACGCAATGAAGTTACTCTAAGTATGCTTGAGAGTAACATTTTCTGAAAGATCAGCCCCGGTTTGCGTTAGTATATTGTTTCGAATTCAAAGCTAATGTTAACTATACAATCGACTTTGGTTTTGGTTCTGCGAAATAATATGCGAATAATATTCCATGACAGCGAAAAAAAACTTCAACGGCTTTATAATTTTATTACTGAGGCTAAATTTCATTATGAAAGAGGTCTTAAATTAAATAAATAAATTAGGGACTCAAAACAGAAAAAAATATCCTATGTTTGAACGTTCCGAAAGATGTAAACAATGGTAATTTTTTGTATTTTAAAGGCCTTATTTTCTGTTCAAATGTTCAGAGACCGACATTGAAGTAATTTATATTGAAATACTTTACTTATAAGCACTAGAAATCTTTAATGGAAAAAATCTGCCGCCATGCAATTCTCTGAAATTTATCAAAAATTGTAATAGGCATATAAAGTTGAAATTTTATTGTATAAAAATGAGATTAGTAAAATGTCTTGAACCGCAAAAGATGGATCTAGGAGATAGTGGCGAATCCAGAGGGTAAAGGGATCCAGAAATGGATAAAACTCTGTATAAGAAATTAATATTTTATTTTATCTTATTGGATATATTTGAAGTTTAAATTTTGGCTGAGTTTTGCACTAAATTGGCGTTCGGTTATTAGTTGGCTTCTGGTCGAATATGATACTAAATTTTGGTCTAAATTTAAACTAAGATTTGGTCTGCTTTTGGTTTGAATTTTATTTTGGATTTTCAGTCTAGTTTTCAATCTGATTTTTGGTCGGGGCTTTGATTCGCTAATTGGTTAGGTTTCCGGTCCTTTCTAGGCACCATCATAAAACATATTATTTCGCATATTTCTGAATAATTGTTCCTAAAACTTGTCTGAATTCTCTTTTCTGTTGACATTGCTCTAGACAAATTTGGAATCCACCACTGTCTGAAGTACACTCATAATATTATTTCCTGGGATTTAAATATTTCTTGCTAGTCCGTCACCGTTGTTACTTATCACATAAAAATATACTTGAGCCATGTATCTTTTATGTAGTGGGGTCATAAGAGATACATGGCTCATATATATGAAGAGACAATCTTAGGGTATTTATTGATGCCAGTTATGCCAAACTGAACTACACTTCATGTATTTTTTAACTTTTATGAACAAGAGAAAAAAAAAAAATATGAATTCAGGTTCAAGTGTCGTAGTCGCAGCTATTGTTTGTTGCCTTTTATTTATTTATTTTTTTTTTGGGTTGTATATTTTGATTTAGTCTGTTTTGGAAATATTTGAAGTTACGGTGGCGACTTTTAAGGCGGAAGCAAACTCTTTAGGTTTTTTTTTATCTTTTTGTATTTCTTTTTTATTTTTTATTAATAAGTACTTTAGCAAATAACTTTCAGTCGTTTCTTGTAGATGACATTTTTAAGATGTTTACTGACAAGTTTCAAGTAAAATATTATTACATTACCGGATGAGATTTTGTAATACATTTTTTATTAAGTATCTTTTCCAACTGAGCAACTAAATTTGGTAACTTTTAACTTGGTTTAGTGTTTATAACATAACTCCTTTTGATATTCGTATTGGGCAGGTCAAAATATTTCGCTTGACACCCCATTGCAGTACTCACGCGCTGGTGTCAGTGGGATGCGGCAAAAAAGAGGGGGGAGGGTGGGAAAGGGGATTGGCACCATTGCTGTTCCGTTTTTGAAAACAGAAATCTCGCAAGCCTGATCTTAAACTGTAATTCAGTAATTTTTAATCATAAAAAAAGGGGTCTGCAGTTATTTATTCCTAGTAAGCTGAATTTTGGATAATAATATAAGGAGTGAGATCGAAAAAATCTTGATCGGTTGATTTTAGAGTTTTGATTTTTTTTTATTTAATTGATAATATTTTACAAATTACAGAAAAATATAATTTTAATAGTTCTAACCACTATTTATGAACTCGTGGACTTTTTTTGGTAAGCCTTCCATTAGAGATTTGATAGTTGTTTCAGACACCTTTTTGGAACAGTTTGCCCATCTCCTTTTAAAATCTTCGATACTTTGGGACACCTTTTTTTGTGCTCTTTAAGTTTTTTTTCACAAAAGCCCAATATCTCTCCACTGGTTTTAGCTCCACATTCTTCGACATTTCCTCGAGCATCAGCAACATAAAAATTTTGACCCGGAAGCTGCGTAAAATCTGCCAGTACATACGTTTCGTCGTCCATTATACAACATGAATATTTTTGTATGAAATTCGATTTTAAATCCCGAGCCCTACTTTTGGCGTCTAAATTTTTTGCAGCATTCCTGTCTGGAATTTTTTGGACTTTGTATGTTTTCAAACCTGCATTGGCTTTAACTTTTCGTACCAAATAGTCAGAGCACTGGGCTAACCGGGCAGCTTTTCTACCAGATATGTTTGGAGATCTTTTCAATATGCTTTCTATTTTCTTGGTTTTCCCAATATCATGTGGTCCTTGTTTTCTTCCCGAACCAGGTTTCCTATCGATGGTCAAATTCTCCTGAAACTGTTTAATAACATTGGAAACAGTTTGACGGCAGACCTTCAATTCTTTGACCAATTTTTTATAGGACCAATTTGGATTTTTTTGAAAATTTTTAATAATTTTAAGACGTACTTCACTCATTTTGATCAAACTCACAATAAATCAATATGTTTGTCATTAAAAATAACAACTGACATATTTTTCGAAGATAACTAGATCAAAGAAATTTTTAAATTTTACACCCAAAAAAAATTATTAGGTAAAACGTGTGTTAAGATTTTTTCAATCTCACTCCTTCATGAATACCACTATAGTTAGTCAGTTTAAATGTGTGCGGTGCGAATTATTCGTAGTTGAATTTTGTGGAAGTTACATACATATATTCGTTGATATCTTCGTTTTTTTTTTAACAGTTAAGAAGTTAACATCATAAATGTAGATTAAGAATTCTCTATAAAAAATATTTCAACTAGTGGCTTTTTAGTACGAGTTTCATAAATAATTCAATGCACATTTGCGAAAAATTTGGGGTTCGACTAATGGAAATACTGTAAGTACAAGAGGGTACTATAGAGCTGATAGGTCGCAGCGCACTCCACAACCATAATAATAATAATTGGAAAATATTCTTATCCATCGATTCGAATAAAATGCAACAAAACCGAAACATAGAGTAACACCAGAATTGATATCCAATCCGAAAATTGTTTGGATTTGCAAAATTAAATAAGATTTTTACGCATACTTATGTGATATCGATGTAAACTTTTTACATTCAATTTAAAATTATTAACGAAAGATACATACTAAAATTCAGCTTGCTGGGAGTTATTACCTACAGAAATCTAAAATGACTGGATTTAAATTTAATTTATTTTAAATTTTTGTAATACAACTTTACACAATTCTTAGAATGTTCACAAGCAGTTTATTTTAACTAATAGTTTATCTATAATGGATGCTTAAAACATATATTGACTAATACAGAGGGTGGCCATATTATTATACACCGGGAAAAAGAAAACTATGATTTTAACAGTTCATCGCCTTTGTTAAGAAAATCGGTCGTATTGAACGCAATTTGTTTGATTCAACAGTTTTTTATTTTGGATTGACAATTTTCATCTTTTCTGTTAAAATTATCTGTTGAATATTTAGCTCATAAATTATTTTCATTTCATTAGTGTGCTGTACGATTTGTGTATAAAATTATTATCATTCGTTTTGGAGTTGAAATATGAATAAGTTTTTCATTTCAACTTGTGAAAAAGTGTCAGACTCCAGTCGAGTTGATCGAATTGTAGGTGGAGTGGGACGTACAAAAAATATACCGGACATTGACAGGTAAATATTTTTTATGCAGGCATTGGCATTGAAGAGTTTCAATACCTAACTTAATACCGGACTTAAACAAAATATTTCCTGCAATAGAATCTGTGGATATCAAAGCTAAGTTTAGAGAAAAACTTAAATTATGGAAAAGAAAAGGTAAGCTCTCTACTTCCTTTGCATATTATTTCTATCTTTAAATATTTGGGCTAATTTTTATTCATTTATTCTTTGGCAGTTTGGCGAGGTAGATGAACCGCACTCCAGAAAGTAATAATAGACATCAATCTTTTTAACATGAACAAAAATAGTACCTACTTTTCTTTTATTTGTTTCTATACATTTTTCTGAAGCCTATAAAATAACAGAATTGCAATAATTTTTATGGTTCTAACTGTTGGATTCGAAATAACAGAATTTTAGTTCAATTGACAGTTTCACAGTCCACTTTCGGCTTAGAAGTAACAGAATTTCTGTTAATGAAATAGTTTAGACTGTTGAATGTAAAGCAACAGCACATTGCCTGTTAACATAACAATGTTCACTTTCGGATGGGATTTAACAGCAAAATCTGTTGGTTTAATATGCTTTCCGTTTGATATAACAGCATTTTTTTCCTCAGTGTACTCAAATTGTCGTAATGTGTGAAATTTGTGACTGTAATTAACACAATAATAAATGAGTATCATTGTTTCTGCATTAAATCATTGTATACAAAGTTTGCCAACACTTTATTTAATTTTTGACATATAAATCCCGTTATTTTCTACCATAATGGCCGAGAATATCGGTGCACTTTTGCATGATTGAATTGTGGTTCCCTGTTAGCAGTTCTGGAAAAACATTTGCTTAAATTGTATTGGCATAATCTTTGGCAAAAGCTGATTTTTTTTTTTTAATTTAGGATTGCTTTATTAGATGATTATTAAATTTTGACCCTGTTTAGTGGTTTAGTGGGGGTTAAATTTGAAATATATTGTCCCAACCTAACCTATACATTTTAGTTTTAACGAATATGGGAAAGCATTTAGATCTCAAACCCACAAAAAACAAAAACAAGGATTTTGATAATATTATGGCCGTATTAATAAACTCAGCGTCAAAAAGTCAATTTTCTTTGTGTATCATAGTCTAGAGTGTGTAATTTAAAAAAACGTGGAAGTCAGAAACCGTGGTGAAGAGATCGAGAAATTTGCAGAATTTTTATATTTTGGAAAACCGTAGAAATTCACAAGAATTCTAAAAGAGATTCTCCATAATGCTACATGAGTGTATATGGCAATTACAGCTTACAGAGTTTCACTTATTGAAAGAAATTTCTTATTTGCGTACAATAATATGGCCGCCCTCTGTACTTACATATGTATACATAAATTTGAATACAAATTATGTATATCTTTGTAGTTGGATTGATCAGCTATCGCTTACTTCACTTTTACATATCGCCTATATGCATCTATCAACATATTGTCATTCATGCTCACTTGTTTACAGCTCGATATCTCACTAATGTTTGTATTATTTTTGGTACATATGTATCTGTGTTTCTTAGCTTAAAAAAAAAAAATTAAAAAACTAAACACTGAAAGATACTCTTTCTTTTTCTTTCGCTTTATCTGCAAAATGCTGTTGATTGAATGCGATAAATTGAACGAGTAAAAATCAATATCAACTTGAAGCGTTTTCAAAAATTTATTCAATTGCGGCAACTTTTTACGTATCACTTCACACCTACCCCGAAAAGTTCTTCTTTCATAAATTTGTGTAAACTATTTAGTCTATATAAATATTGCATTTATTTGTAAAAATAATTATCCGCTCAATTTCTTTATTGATACTAAAAATATTCTACGTTCGCATATCTATCTAGAATATTACATTCGCATAAATTTTCGCGCTACAGTTTTTTTTTTTTTTGATTCATAATAAATTTGAAATTGGCATTCAACTTTTTTTTCATTAAATAAATGAATCAAAATTTTTGCAAATAGTACGAAAGTTATAAAAACATGTGTATTTCAGTAGAACATCTAATTTTACATACGCAAATGTTTTTCGTTAACATTAATACTTTTGGATAATCCGGAATTTGCTCGGGGTGATATTGTGTCAAGTAATGGTGTATGAATTGGAGAATTTAAAAATATCTAAATCACATTCTTAAGCAAAGTTTTATACAATTTTGTTTCAGGAGTTAAAGTTGTTTACTGTAAATTCAAGCTTCAATTACTAGGGCAAGGAATTTCATGCACTAAAAAATCGAAAATATGCGCATATAATATGCACTTAAAGTTTAAAAATATGCAACTGAAACTGCAAAAAATGCACTAGAAACATCTAAAATATGAAATTAAAAAAAAAATATTGGTTTTTAATTGCATATTTTCGGTAAGAAAAAAAAAACAAAAACTGAAAGTATTGTATGTAATTTAACAAACAAATTACTAAAACAATTTATTTTAAAATATAAAATAAGTTTTAAAAAGCAAGAAAAATATAAAATAAATAAAAAGTTTAACTCAAATCGCAGTTAAGTAAATATCTAAACGATTATGAGATCAATCTATACAATTTTTTAGTGTAACTATAGTTTTATTCCAGAAGATCCAGAAGTGCTACACTATCATTGTTATTGAAATTTCTTTATTTAATGAAAAACTAATTTTTTAGCAACTTATTTATTTTATTGTTGAGTAATAAAAATGAAGAGAAGCTTTAAAATTCTTAGTTTTATAATATGATGCTTTTTGATTTAGTTTTTACTAATTTTTACGTGTGCTTCTGCACAAAAGCACGATCAGAAAAAGAAGGAAAAAGAAAGGAAACAAAAGGAAAGGCGTAAACATTTGCTGGCTGAATGTCAAACTGCGAACAGGGTTGCATCACCATGTACAATTGTATATAGCATCGCATTTTTTCGGCAACAATCATATTAAATTATATATCAAATTAAAGAGCGAGTAGGTTAACCAAAAATTATCAGATTTAAAATCGGTTTAGCAAATTCCAAAATATTAGCGTCGGAACTTCTTTAAAATTCACTCATTGAACAAAGCATTGCATTCATCGTTGAAAAAAATCATTGCTTAAGCGGGAGTAAATAATAAATGAGAGAGAGAGAAGACATGAGTAACGGCATTTCTCAGAATTATCTAACGAATTATCTGCATACACAAATAACAAAACAAACACCAACGAGTAGTTTAGTTCTCTTTTGATATTTGTTTTTTTCATAAAGAGATTTCTTTAGCAAAAAAAATAGTCCCACTTACTGGGGCATTACCGACTAGTCTTTATTAATTATTTTATTGGCATAAACATTAAAATTTGTTTGAAGTTTTCAAAAACAAAACTTTCCTGATCGAGTCTTAAAAAATGTTCCTATAAAGAAAATGTTCGCTCTCCATCACCAGTCGGACGATAGGAGCATATTTGAAGGCACAAAATTCATTTATAGAACAGTTGTTTATAGAACAATTTTCTTCATTAAATTCCAAATTTACATATCTTCTACATATCTGGATATCTGTGGTCTCATTTATGGAAACCCATAATGACTTTTAAGGCAAACTTGATTCCTTTTAATAAAAGAATATGAATTTAGTCGATACAAGTTTTGCGTAGTGACGTTTCATGAGGAATGATTTCATTAATATATGTTCTCAAAAAACTTCTTAATTGTGGATTCTAAGATACAATGGAATCTCTGCTGAAATAAAAATTTGGCATAAATTCAAACAAAATATTTTAAACCCTTCCGCTGCAGAGGTAGTAATCAAAGGCTGTATTGTTTTTTTCTGAGCGCTGATTATTCAATTCTTTATGTTTCTGGCTTTTCAAATGCTAGTCAGCTGGAAATTTCTTTTCGCAGCTCACTAAAAAGTTATCAAAATTATTAAAAAACTAAAAATTATTAAATGAAAAAAAAAAAAAAAATATGTGAAAACATGCATTTATTGTAAAATATTCAAAAATATGCACAGTTTTCCAAAAATATGCAAACATATGCATTTATTGTAAAATATGCGAAAATATGCACTAACGATTGAATGCCATTTTAAAGAAAATTTCATGATTCGTAAAGATAACTTGACCATTTCACTTTTGAGATGCCCAGTAAAAACATGCATTTGCATGGAATTCTTTGCCCTAGTCATTACTAAATTCATGTATTAAATGCAAATCAAATTTATTTGAAATACTTTAACTAACACAAAAAAAAGGGTTTTCAATTTAAATTCGTCTACACGGGGCACGAAACTGCTATTGATCTTTCGGGAGTTGTGAAATGTTGAACTCTAAAGGCCAACTCAAAATTTTAAAATTTTAGAAGCTGTATCCAATATACAATTTGAAATACCTAGACCTTAGACATTTTCCAATCCAACACGTTTTCACTGCCACAGCTTAAATCACTCGATTCACTTCTCTTGCTATTAATCAATAATCACTTAATCAAATAACTTTCTATATCAGCTCAAATATAGATTCAATTAAACTCAAATGTGTGAATAATAGATACACTCACTGTATATATCTATAAAAGTTCACCTGCCGTGTTAAAAATGAATTTCAATTCTCGCGCTGTAGCTTCTGCATTTTGAACAAATTACTTGCATAGATATATTTTCTCATATTTTTTGGCCATGTTTTATTTACGTTTAAATGTTTAAGAATAACTTTTCTTGCTTCTTCTTGGCTTATTTAAGTTAAATTGCGCACATACACATTCGGATTTCTTTCATCGATTTTATAAATATATTGTATATATGTTTCTTTCTAGTAAATTGGGTCGAAATTTAAAATATTGCATGTGTTCTTGCTTTTGTAAATTTTGTGCTTTTGTTTTGTGTTTATAAAAATGTATGTTTGTTTATTATCATTTTCTTTTCAATGGTAATTAGTATGAGTCGCCCACTGTGTGTTTTTTTTTTTTATATAGATTAGTTTGTAAAATTTATGAGATAAATATTTCAGTTATTCAATACTACTTTGACTTTTACGAAGGTGTTTAGTTTTATTTTTTTTTTGTATTTTATTGCTAATGTCGTTTATTGTAATAAAAAAAATGTTGCAAAAGTATTTAGTGAATTGTATTATTGTAATTTTAAGAATATGTTGCAAGTTAAAATTAAATACAGTTTTAATGTTTTAGAGACTTTTTAAAGGTATATGAATTATTTTGTGTGGCAATAATGGAAATGGCAATTGCCAACATAAACACCGCTGTGACCTGAATATTTCTTTATGTTACTCCAATGCTGATAGTGTAGACAATCAAGTTTGTTCTTGGGCTGATAGTCCTGGCAGCTAATTTGGCAACTTATTTTAAAACTAAAAATTTTTTTTAATTTTGTTTTCCTTGTTTTTTTCTATTGTATATAAGATTATTCTGGTTCAGAACCTATTTAGTCCTGAAAATTAGACAAGTTTTACACTGTCCCAACGGATTATTTTTAGCTTCTCAAAATTCATTTAGAATAGTCTATGCTGTGAATCAAGATAGATATCGAAAAGCTAACTCCGCGAGAAGAGCATTTGATTAGAATTCACAAGAGTGTAGAAGCCGTGGGACTCCGAAGAACATGGGATAATGTTCCATACTTCAAGAGCTATCTATCTGCTACAAATACAACCTGGGAAAAAGCAAAAACAACAGTGCAAAATAGAGTCCGATGCAAATCCTCTAAGCTCTTAAGAGCAGTAGAAGGATATATAGAAAAAAATACTAGTTTTTAAGAGTTGTTAACCACAAAATGGTGGAACTGGGATCTTTTTATTACCACCTAACTTTTTTATGAGGAATATTTATTCCGAAGAATGTTAGCTAGTTTCCTTGGCCGTTTGTTTGTAGGGCAATACTAAAACAACGCTAATAAAAACACCTAAAAATTCGAGATGGGGGAGGGACTAATGGAAACCCATTTTTAAGAATTTTATAATAAATAAGCCAGCATGCTATTTTTAAAATTAATATTACATATATTAAGATGCTTTGGTTCCCCTAATCTTTCCAACTTTAACTAATTATACGAGTATATTGAAAATGGGAGAAGCTACAAAGTCCATCAACAGTCAGTAACCCGAAATCAATTCATAATATTCGCCGAATATCCATTTGGCGTGTGAAATTAGTTTTTACTTTATTGCACAATGCAATGAGCAGAACTAGAATGCATCACTGCATGTCAAAAATAATTTAGGCAGGGTTGAAATCCGATTTCGATCAGCTTTAAAATCACTCTCGGCTAAAATTGTATGTTATTTGGCTAATCGGCAGTGGAGAGTATGCAGACAGCGTAGGTAGTAAGGTATGTAACGGGACTGCTCTCTTTACTGTGGAAGTACAGTTTTTGATTAAGGCCACTTTCTGGTCTAAATTAAAAAAAAAATCGATTTTTTTTTATATAGAATACTTCTTACTTTTTACATACAAAAAGTAGAGAAAAACGGTCTGTTTTCGTAACGTAAATTTCAACAACGCGCAATTTCGTCAATTTTTTTTTTTTTTTTCATTTTAGTTCCTGCGATAACTACACACATACTGATTGTAATTTTGTTGTTGTTGACCCACCAGCAAGATCCGTTTTTTTTTTTGACAACCAATTTTAGTTTACTTAAAATTATAATTTTTTTTTTTTTAATATTTTTGTATATTGTTAAAGTGATAAAATATATCTACAAAGTTTAAATACTATTGCTCATTATTACATTTTAAAAAAAATCTAAAAACTCGTCAAATTCAAGGGCGCAAGACCAGAAGGTCCCCTTAAGGGTCATTTTGGTACCTCATCTTACTTTCTCAATGAATGCTGTTTATTTATAATCAGTCCGTGAGACAGAAAAATTAGAGAAGCTCAAGTTTGGAATTCTACATTATGATGTCTAAGAAGGGCTTATGAAATGTGTTAAGTTTGGTCTTGGTAAGAGTTAGCCGATGGCAAAGAAAGTGGGAGAGAGATTCTTTCTCTTCTAAATTCCGGCAACTCACTCATTGTGTGTTGTGAGGGATACCAAGTCTGCCTTCTTATTCGCATATATGTATTTCAGTGAACCCGGGGCCAAGTATCCGTGGTTCTTTTGCGATAGTATTTTGGCAATACAGTTGGAGTGTATGTTATCTGCAAGGACAAGGAAGTGAACAAGTATATCTACCCTAATTTTTCTGAGGTTAATTCCCACTTTGTCCCATATTGTACCTGAGCAATGACTAAAGTTGAAACTTGCCTGAAAGATTCAGCCACCACTTGACTGTCTGTGAAAGTAACTACATTCTTTAACCTTGTCTTGAAGTTTGCATGCTTCTCTTACTACTTGGAAGTTCGGACTGGAGAGTACTGATTTCGTTCGCTGGTCGAATTATACAGGAATATTCTAAATACACAAGTTCGTTCAGATACCGCTGTTCGTTTTTGCTCCGTCAGTATCTCGAAGTCAACTCTTACACGATTTCTTCTTCAATGAGAAAAGTGTCGAAACTCTACATGGGTGAAGAAGGTATATTCGGTACATGTCATAGAATTTTACTATATCAGTCCTTTTGGGACTACAATACCCTATTTCTCCGAGTCTGCGATGGCTTGATAATGACTGTCTACTTGTGGTTGGAATGCCCACATTTCCGCGAGCATTCTTTTGAAGGTATGTAAGGCTAGTCAGGCCTTTTCGATTTTATGAGTGCAAAGGTAACTCCTTAGTATTTGTCGTTTTTAGATAATTATTGTGCCATTCAATTTGGGAAAGCAAAGCCCAGTGTCTTGGTCTTTGTAGTGAACAGCATCAGTTCTGCTTTATTTGGATTTACGACCAGGCAACGCCTGTCATCCTAGCTATTGAGTAAGTTCAAGAACTCTGCCATATTACCGTTTATTATGGCAGTGAACAAACCTAAAACTATGATCACCACACCGACCGTAAACCCTATGACCTTAACCCGGCATTTGTGTGGTGGGGTACGCCATATCCCAAAGCCTTCAAATGACAAACTTTCTGATGATTTTAGTAAGTTTGTCGTCTATGATGCTCAGCCATATGAGCCATATGCATAATGACTCCCTGATGCCTCTCCTGCTAACAGCGTGCTCAAAAGCGAATTTTCAACAGTTCAATATTTCAAAAACTCAAACTATAAAATGAAATAAAAGTTTTAGACAATATTCAATAATCTGTGGTAGACAATAATAAACACTCGTGAAAAAACAATATTTTTAAATATGCAGCTTTTTTGAAACGGCAGAAAAAACTTCCTCAATTTTAAGTTATCGGGCTTTTCTCTTCCCGCCCTGCCAAACTCGCAGACAAAGTTGTAGCTGCTGTCAATTTTATTAAATAGTTTTACCACTTCAATGTAACTACGATTATTATGGTTGTAGTTGTTGTTGTTACACTCATAATTGTTGTTGCATGTCGCCGACAAAAACCAAAAAAAAAAAAAAAAAAACTTAAATAATGTAGGTACACATAGAAACTGCCACCACCACTTGGAGAGGCCAGTATCCATGAACACTTTTGGCGGCGGCTTCGTTTCAACACTTTCGAGAGTTTTTCAACATTTTGTAGTTGCAGCATCTGCGCATGCAACATTACACAGCAGCATCAGCAGTTACAGCTAACATACAACAGCAATGCAATAACAGCAACTACAACAACTGCAGCTTCACTGGAAATTCATACTCAAAAGCTAAAATCGCATGTCGAAGTATTTTTTTTCTTTTCGTTCGAATTGCAACTGAGAAATTGATCGGACTGAGGTAGAATAAGAAGGAGAAGAAGCAGCAGAAGGAGTCAATCTGTCCATACAATTCATAAATCCGTTTGTATGCAACGGCAAAATGCAACAGCTACAGCTACAGCAACTGAGCTTGTTGCGAATATATTTGTGGTTGTTGTTGTTGCTGTTGTTTAATGCTTATTTACATTTCGTTTAGCGGCACTTAATACCTACCTACCTACCAACTTCATAAAGTCGATGTTGCTGCTGTTGTGGAGAGGAGAATAACAAAACGAGGATATGTGTTCAGACACTTTGGTTGCACATGAGTACAACAACAACAACAACAACAACAGCAACACTTGTAATAATAACATCAACAAACAGCAACAACAACAACAACAACAAAAAATAATAATTCAAAGAATAAGTAAGTAGTAAAAATTGTTGATGTACAACAATACAAGAAAACAGATGCAAATGCAATAAATGCATCAAATGCAATTGCAGGTACGTGTATATGTATGTGTATACGTATAAATGTATGTGCATGTGCTTGTATGTAAATCTTTGTTTTTTTTTATCTATAGTGTTGTTAGGAGTTGCATTATAACATGTATGTAAGTATGTATGCTGTCAGCAGCAACTCCCCTTTTCATTTACCACATTTTACCTGTTGTTGCTGCAGCATGCATCATGCAATCATTTGCTCCTTATGTGTTTTTTTTTAGTTGTTGTTGTTGTTGCTTATACATATAACTATGTATCTATATGTATCTTGCCATTATCGATAATGAAGTTAAGTCAGATAATATATTATTTTTTGTTTGTATAATTTTATGTAACCTTTTGCCATTTTGATGTTGTTGTTTACTTTTAAGTAATTATCTTCAGATTAGATAACTTTTTTTTTTTTGGTTAACTTTATCTTAATAGATACTTTGGATGTTGGTGTTCATGATATTAAAATTGATATTTACATAATATGTATTTATTTTAAGTTTATTTATTTATAGTGAATTTATCAAAAGTTTTTATACAGTTGAAAATTATATACCCACATATGGCGTAGTATTTGATTATGTCAAATTAATTTTCATATTTGAAAGACCAAATGAACTACCCATTATTCAAAGCTATTCACATAATTATGGATTTAGTCTGTTCAGCTCTGAAAGTAGAGCTTATTATTTGTTCCAAGAATTTAATCTAGAAATTTGCGATTAATAGAAAATCGTTGAGATTCTAAGATCATTTCAGTAATATCTCGCATATGCTATTTTTCCATTTTAAATTACTATTTGAGTCTAGTTTTAGATCTGGACTTTCCGAAAAGAAGAAGAAAAAGGGTAAAAACAACAGCGCACAACTTGCAAAATCGGATTGCGTTGCGGCTAGAAAAATAAAAAATCAAAATAAAAGGAAAAATTACAAAAATCAATAAGTTTATAAGCTGGCTAGTAACTTTTATTAAAGCACAGGGAATCATATATAAAAACAAATAGTACATTAACCCATTTTGGCCAGCTACCACCAGTTCTAGTGGACCGATTTCAATGAAAATTTTAGGGAATGTCTATTTTGACTCTCTTATGAAAAATCCTATCAAAATGGAATAAGCGATTCCTGAGACATGAACCAGTGATTTCAGTCACCAGTTGGCAAAAAGATTAGTTCTTTGCTCGACAACGATTTGAAAAAAAAAGTTTTGGCAAAAACCGATTTTTCCCATTATAGTATAAAAAATTTATTGTTAAAAAAACATATATGTAAAATAAGAAATAAACTACTGAATTTATTTTCCACTTATATTTTTACTATTTATATAATGACTATCTGGGCTTCGGCCAGCTTCGCTGTCCGGCCCTGGCAACGTAGGAGTAATACAAAAATTACAACCATTTATCCAAATTAAAATATTTTATTTTGAATGTTTTTTGATTTATTTTATTATTCAAATAATTTACTTGTTGCTGTGAAATGAAAACGGAAATTTTTTTGTGAAGTGAAAGCCTTAAAAAATCGAAAAAATTTTTAAAAAAGTGAAGTGTTTTTTTAATTTTTCTGATATTATGTGCCAAAAAGGCAATTATCATTGCAATGAAAAAAAAAGGTATCCTATAGATGGTTTGAGGAATTTTGGTGATGACTTTGGCTTTTGTTTTTTGCGACCGTACCATTTCGTTTAACCAAAAAGTTCAGTGGTTTGTTAGGACCGTGACTTCATTTATCATTATCTTCCATCGAAATAGTAGAACTTCCTGGCTAGAATCGAATAATGCAGAGAAATCACCGTTTTGCTTCACCTCAGACACGTGAGTACCATCAACTCTGCTTTTTACGAACAGTTCCTGAAGCAAAATCGAACGATCAATGAAATAGATATCCATGAATTCGTTACACTTTTTGCCTACTAGTGACTGAAATTACCATTGTAGTTTTTTCAAATGTACTACCTACTTCAAGCACATATGTGCATGGTATGGGTGTGCTTACTAAAAGTACGTATCACGGGCATTCTGAATCAATTATTGATTCAGAATTTAGTTTTTTTTTCATTAAATCTATTTTTTATGAAATTATAAAAAAGATGTTTTTTAATGTTTTACGCAAACCCCTATAAAAAAACACAAACACACACATGCACATACAAAATCTTCAAATTGTTTTTTCTAAAAGGTCATTTGTAAACGTAGAAATCACAAATTGGCACTTATTTGCTATGTCTGAGGCGATACGGTCTCTGAAAGTAGTGGAGACTAGAATCACCGGGCTGGCCAAAATGGGTTAAAGTAGTAAATCTGGAGTAGTTTTGGCTATGATTTTAAGAATTCATAGAACTCTATGCACGACTAAGTCATACTGTACACTGAGGCAAAAATTAAATTTTTTTTAACACATGGAAAAATTAGTAAAACTTCATACTGGTTTTTTTTTTTCAGTAAACAGAAATTTTAAACTTTTTTTTACACTAAACTAATAAAACTTGTTAGCAAAAATATAAGTATGAGTTACTGCCTACATTAGGCCCCTACATATATTTTTTTCAGAGGAATTCATTCGAAATCGTCAAGTATTTTAAAACATACTTACAATCTTAAAACAACATTTGGAAATCCTTTTGAGCTCTTTCTCTTCTCATTTCATCCTATATTGGCACCCTAAGTCGACTCTAGGTATTTAAATAATTATTTTGAATGAGTGAAACTTGAATAATGTTAGACATTTTGAAGTCCTAAAAAATCAATTTAACGGTCTAGGGGAAAATTAAATACGCAATTTCACTATATTTGAGCTCTAGTTCTGAATGTATCAAATGTGAACTTTTTCATGTGTTAAAAGTATTGTCGCACGTCAAAACGATGTAGTTAAAATGAAAAATAGGTTGATTATAAAAATCCACAAAATTCAGAAAATAGCGTTTCTGGCGAAAAATCTCCGCAACCAGACTAGATAGAGCAATATTATGTACATTTTTCTTTTCAGAAAAAATCCCATCGAAACCACTAACCACGCGATCTCAGAGTCATAAATGATATTTTTCGTTTGAAATTTGTTTTACCGCGTAGTTTGTTTAACTTAAAATCAGAACACAAGATAAAAATAAAAGTATTTCTGTTACACTGCTGCCATTTTCGGAAATTTCCTCTAAAAATCGGAATCATTCCCATAAAATCGAAATGGTTGGCCTGCACGGTTTGATGGAATGAAGTCATTCATATCCGAGGGAAATGCATCATACCAGGCCAATTCATTTGGGAACGCTGAACTATTTTCAAATCAAATTTTCAAATTAAAAATATATGTTATGTCGTAAAATAGAAAATTATATACTTAGTGGCTAATATTTGGTTAATTTATTATATTATATATAAATGAATTACAGTTTTCTGGTGTTCAGTGGGCTGTAGTAAAATTTTGTTGGCAACATTTCATTGAACCATATTATCAGTTTAAAATGGCAATTATAAAAAAAAAATTTTAAAGTCTCACAACTGAGCGATTTAACCCTTTCGGGCACAAGGAAATCAGAAGAGATAGTGCAAAACCGAACCTGGATTCGTATTCTCTTACCCCTATCTTTGGTTACAATTTGTCACCAAAGCAGAAGTTTTACGCATTTGAACTTTCATGGTTTAGCGGCTACTCTGTGGCCTGGAAGGGTTTTTTATACCTTTTTTAATACATTTTTATTAGATATTTTTTAAGTTTATTTTTCTCAAAATTGTGAGCGATTGAAAATATCACAAAATTTTTTTTTTCATTTTGGTCACTCATGGGTAAAAATTTAAATAAATACAAACTCTTTTCAATTACTAAAATCAGTGTAATAGTTTAAAATAATTAAAAATGGAATTTTGAGTCGTCGGTGACCAATGGCCCCGAAAGGATTTCAGATGAATATTTTACAGTAAATTTTACTATAAGTCGCTGATTATTGAATCGGAAAACTAACCTGGTTATCTTAGACTATATTTTACCAAAAATAGTTAAAAAATGGTAAACTTTAACCCTGCGTAATGTATAAACACGGGTTCGTGTTTGAATCCCCCCTCCCCTTCCCTGCTCCTTTCCTGATGTCACTGTTTTATTTATGTGACATGCGAAATGAGAGGATGTTGTTACTTCTATTTGTTCGACTGATTGCCAGCTGGTATAATGCAAAAATAATTTTTAAACATAGAACAAAGTTTTTTTTGTGAAAGCTGGAAATTAGAATAATAAAAAGAATGATTTTATTTAATGAAAAGCTAACGGTTATGTGCTTGCCAGGAATCGAACCCAGAATTTCTGAGAGGATAGTCTATCACGTTGCCACTAGAACGCAGACGCAGCTATAAGTATTATAATGTGTAAATATTCCATGGCATTACAATTTCTTTTACAAAACACTCAATGCATGCGAGGGAAGGTAAGAGAAAATACATATAATTTATATTTATTTAACACAAAAATAATTTACCAAAAATTTAATATTTAAAAACAAAAACACATAAGAATTTAAGTGAAATAACGAAATAAAATTATTTGCAACGTTTGTTCCACCACCTTATTTATGTAGGTAAATATGTATGTACCTAAAATATTTACAAGCAGTTTTCAAAATATTTGTGTAATTTATGTGTTCATGTTATTGTTTTACAAATTTACTAAATTAAAATTCTTTTTTCGCAATTTATGCATCTGCATAACTTCTATTTACTTTCTGAGCAACGCCATTTTGATTATATTTAATTCAACTTCCGTTTCGATTTCTTAAACAATTTCACGTGCACGTGCCTTAAAAATTAAGTGTTTTTGTTTTTATTTTTATGCTTTTCTTTTTTTTTGTTTCATACGCGCTTCTGGTACAAAAATGCAACGAAGCAAATGTAATAATTTTGTATTTTTTCCGAAACTCGTTCCCATTGCGTGTTTTTCCTTATTTTCAAAGTGAATTAAAAAATATTTTCTTTCATTCTTTTTGCATTTGTGCTAAAAAAAAAAAACAAATGAAAATAAATAGAAAAAATATAAAAACATTTTCCAGTTGAAGTATTCAGGGTCGTACCGGTGAAGATGGCGGCTAGCGGACGTCTGCTTGCATTTGCGTAAGAAATATAGTTTTTTTGTTGTTGTTATTTGGTTTTGTTCTCGTTATTTTTGTTATTGTTGTTATTTATATTCTTCATTAATGATTGTTTCAATTGTATGCAAAGAAAAAAAAAAGAAAAGTTATTTTTCGGAAAAGTGGAAAAGTCTGTTTCAGAAACAACAGCAGCGATTGTTTTCATCCGCCTCGAAAAAAACATTTTTTTCCATTTGCATTTACTTTACTTAAACCGCTGTCAACACCTCATTCGTTGTCGACGTCGACATACTGAAACTGTTGAAAGTTGAACATACCTCGTGAAAGCTTAAATACATTGAAGCTTTAAACTTTGCTCACATTTTTCGGGAATAATTCTTTGTTTTTTGAGTGAAGTATTTGTGGTTTTGTTTCGGTTTTATTAATGAGTTCTCTTTACCTTCCTTCTCCTCCTGCCATTAAATTCAATTTTTTTAAAAATAACTTTATTCGAAGTAGTCTATAGTAAATATTAATTTGAGGTTGTTATTAAAATTGTGTGGTACTTTAAATTGATCGAAAAAGCAACAATCTATTCATTTATTAGTGTAACTACAATTTTATTCCCGAAGATCTAGAAATGCTACAATATCATATTATATATCAATTTAAAGATCTTGACGAGTAGGTAGGTAGGCCAAAAATTATCAGATTTAAAATCGGTTTAGCCAATTCCAAAATATTAGCGTCGGAAGTTTTTTTAAATTCTCTCATTGAACAAAGAATGATCGTTGTAAAAATCATTGCTTAAGGAGTAAATAACAAATGAGAGAGAGGGAGAAGACATAAGTAACGGCATTTCTCAGAATTATCTAACGAATTATCTGCATACACAAATAACAACACAAACACCAACGAGTAGTTTGGTTCTCTTTTGATATATGTTTTTTCATAAAGAGATTTCTTGAGGAAAAAAAATAGCCCCAGTTGCTGGGGCCTTACCGACTAGCCGAGATTTATTAGTCATCAAAAGTCGGTTCACTTGTTCACCATAGTAATACAATGAGAGTTTTTGTGTAAAAGTTGGGATTTCTGTGGTTATGGTTAGGCAGAACTTGGTCATTTGTGAACCAGTGGGTGTGGCACATCCCATATTACTTGAAAACATATTTCAGCATATCTCCGCAACCATTTATTGAAGAGTACTGAGGTTTGGTACGAGGATGTTGGTTGACCAATCCAAGTCACAAGAAAAACGTGGCTGTGATTGGAAAAGAGGGCGGAGCAGTTTCCATATAACTTGAATTTTCTTTATTGGATATCTCAGGAATTATTTATGGTGCGGCACTAAAATTTAGAATAAAATATGGGTAAGCTTGAGTTAGCGGGTCCGACAGCTCCCCTTCAAAGGACATGTTTGAGACGATGTACCTGAGAGACCACAGTAACGAAAACATTGAATGTTTGTTTGTAAAAACGATATGTTGGCAGTAGTTATTAGGCGGAATACGTTTTTAGGCAAATGGGTGTGGCAACTCTTATAAAAACGGATCGCTTTAAACGGCATATGTGGGAAAAAAATGAAGAAAAGCAGTGAAAGTTTGTGTGTGAAGACGGTGTAATTGGTAGTTAGTATTGTAGTTATTTGGAAGCCATAGAAAGAAAGATAGTAGAAGCTTATATGTTAAGATGGGATATTGATTTCATTAACTGAAAAGAGATTTAGCACTATTGGACAAGTGGAAGTGGAACAACCCAGGTAAACGGCATCAACGATATGTGGAATAATGAGATGCAGATCGGAGTTGGAACGCTCCGGACTGCGAACTTAATATTGTTGAAACTGAAATTCACGCTGTCGCGAATATGGAAGTAGTGGCAGTAGCGGGTTCATTGCTATCACAGTACAGTAAGAGCTTCAACCTCTTTCAAAAAAGTGAGTGTTTACAAGCTTTAACTTTTTCCGACGCACTTCCATGAAACGGTAAAAAAATAAACAAAAACGTTTCATAAAAAAAAAGTTTCAGACTTGTCAAAAATCTGTTCCAAACTTTTTTAGACAAAATAAATTTTTTACACGCGATTAAAAAGTACCATATATTGAGGAGTGTTGTCAGGGTTAGAGCATGTTTAGACTTTTGCTCATAACTTTCGTTGAATGCCGAATTTTTATCTCACAAATTGCAATGTTTTTGCTGAACATTAAAATATAATTGTATTGAAGGTTCAGGAGTTATGGACATTTACAAAAAAAAAAAAAAAAAAAAACAAAGAATGCAGTCAGGGTCGGAAAACTATAGAAAATCAATAAGAAATGAAGGAATATGATTGAAAATATTATGAAAATCATAGAAAAAGGAAAAATTACACTTGTAAACCGATAAAAAAAAAGAACTAACCTGTGTGAATTTCAAGGAAAATTTTATTTTTTTATACACACACGATACGATAAAATGACGCGAAAAACACGCACGGGAGAAAAAAGATTTTTTTCAGAGTCAAAACAACTAAATTTTCGGTGTTTTGACCCTGATTACAAGCACTGCTCCGACCCAGACAACACACGTCATTTAGCGTCGCATCATTTACAGCATGTTCGCGTGATGCAAACACCATGAAATGCTACATATTTCGACTTCCTATGTTATTTTTAAAATAATGCACTTTTTCTGGCACTTTTAAGACGTTGTTTTTTTACTCTTCTTTTAACACTCGGTCACATAACACTTATATACACTTCACGCTCCGAACTCGAAATGGTATGATAAGTTTGCTTCCGTCATGACAAATAATACTGTATATTAACTTAAAGGACGCCAGTGAGATATAACGGAGAAAAAGACACTGCCCCGACCCTGACAGCGCCCCAACTATAGCGGCACTCCCTTACTTAGGTTTACTTAAAATGTATTCAACGAATTCTGAAGCTAGAAAAAAACGCTAGATTAGGGGCATGAATTTTATATCACCACGTCTCGGAAAGAGTTAAAAATCGTTATACATGCACTAGGATAAAATTAAGTCTGGAAATTTCTGGTCAGTTTATATATGTAGTATTTTTGAAGAACATTATGAATAACAGTCTTTTGGTCTGCTTTTTGATCCGGTTTCAAGTCTTTAGTTTTGCTCTGTTTTTAGCCTCTTTTTAAGTCTGTCTTTTGGCATGAATTTTTGACTGGTTTTTTGTTTAATTTTTTTCTGTAATCTCGGTTAAACTATGGTCTTATTTCCGCTCAAAATTTGTTGTGCATTTTGTTTAGCGTTGGTCTAGATTTGTTGTGAATTTTTATAAGATTTTTGAACTGGTCTTTTTGGTTTTGGTCAGGCTTTTTGTTTAACCCTTTGACAACCGAATTTTAATGAGACCTGGTAGAAACATTTAGTTTTGAAACTATGGTTACTTAGGTCTTTCACAATCATGACACCAAATTTCATGGTTCTATATTGATTTGTTTGACCTTTATTACAGTTTAAAAAAATATAGCTATGGTGCTTTAGACAACCACTGGATAATCCAATTCCTCCAATTTTTTTATTTACATATTCTCTTATAAAGACAGATAATGAAAAAATTTTTCGTTTAGTAATAATTAAACGCATTATTTTTAAAAAAATATTGCAAAAAATTTTACTACAAATTTTTGCACTTAGGTTTTTTGCTGAACTTTAAAGACAAAACATTAAAAAAAAATATGACTTAAGCAAGAAATTTTAAATGTTCGGCAATCAGCAAACGTGAAGAATACCTCACAGAACCGAATACAAAGAGGGTTAATATTAAAATTTATATATTTATACCACATGACACAAAGAGAATGGTGCAAATACCAAACATTGGGCATGAAAGAGTTAATAATTCACATACATTTAAAGAAAATTAGGTCTGATCAAACCCGATGCCTAGACCCACCACCGTGTATAAGCTAATTTTTTAATTAATTATTGAAAGTATAGAAGACAAAGTATTGAAGTAGTTTTGTACACAAAAGCCTAATCAAAATTAATGCACTGGAATGGGGAGAAAATAATACTCTGCTGAGTTCCCGATCACTAGAGAGAAATATGCCGATGAGACGAGTATTTTCTTATGTTCCAGCTTTGCTTTCTTTCGAATCAGTGGAGTGCTTTTTTCTTTTAGAAACACGAGCCCGAATTACGCGTGCATTTCAAATTTGAACTACACGTGTAGTAAGCACATGTAAGTAAACGTTTCGACCTGCACAGACCTTATTCTAGATGTTAGTAACTTATCGCATGCTTACTTAGTTTTAGATCAAGGTTTATGTAGTTATAAAAACTTTTTACCACGTGTGTAGTTAACACTACATGTGCACCTTACGTCTAAAATGCTCGTGTACCGGGTTTGTGTTTTCGGTAAATATTCTTAAATACGCTTGCAAATATGCACGTATACGTGTATTGGGAAGCTCTAGTTCAGTGTATTGTGGAGCATTGGAGCTTTAAAAACAAAAGATAAATCTTCAACATCTTTGATATTTGTATTCAGCAACAGATACTCTTCTTAATTAATAATATCTCAGTTATAATGATCGTTATTCCTGAATTAAAAAGCTATTTGAAGGAATAAAAAGTAGAGTTATTCAAAAAATATTTAAATAAAAATAAAAACTACAATTCGTAACCTTTAGGTAAATATTTTAAATTTAATGCAGCTAATTAAAAAACAAATTGAATATCCTTAATTTTTAAAGAATTGTTTGTTGTTCTCTCGAGACATTTCTTAAGCTACGAATGCAGATACTTTTCCTTTTGTTTATTAGCTGACATAATATTTCTTTTTGTAAATATAAATTTTTTGACTTTTAAATCCTTGTGATATGGATGTGTCTTTTACAAACATACATGCATACATTCATTTATTATACAATAAATTCATTCATATCCTTTTCACTTTTGTTTATGCTGTATATATATATCTGTACAAATAAAATGTGCATAAAGTGGCATCACGCAACAACAACAACGAAATAAAAAAGAAAGCAAAAGGCACTTGTCCCTTTTTTTGTTGTTGTTCATAACTCACATATAGAATATCCTTATTCTAATAGAAGCAGCAGCAGCAGCATCAGCCGTAACAGTAACAGTAGCACTCAAAGGACTTTATTTGCTTGTCTGTTTGTTGTCCTTTTGGCGCTTTTACTTGGCTTTCAAGTGATTATGATTACGCATACATAAATATTTCTATATATATATTTTTTTTTTCTGCGTGTGAATGTGTGTGTGTGTTATGCATTGCTACTGCATACTACTGTTACTAGGAGTTGATTTTTTTTCTTTTCGTTTTTGGTTAAAAGGGATTTAGCATTGGACAGATTATATAATTGCCGCTCAAAGCGTTATAAAATGACAAACAAACACATACACATCCATGCATGCATATGTATGGAAGTATATAATACAAAACATGAAGTGCATACGAGTGTGTGCGTGTGTGTGTTTATGTTTTTCTATAGAGCAAAAGCAACATATGAATCCAAATGTTGTGTTCGTAAATATATCGCACAGATACAAAGTTATACCGGCGGCTACGTCTGTCCAGTATCTATGAAGTGCCTTTGTTTACATCTTTGAGTGTGAGTATGTGTGTGGAGAGTGTGTGAGTGTTTATTTTTTAGCAATGCTGCATTTATTGTTACTGTTGTCGTTTGCTGTTGTTGATATGGTTGTTGTTGTTGTTGCTGCTGCTATTGCAACTGTTTGTTTGCTTAGCTGTAAGCAGTTAATTGGATCAGTCTCTCAGTTTTTGCTGTATGCTGGTCTTATTATTTTGTTGTTGTTGTTGCAGTTGAGTATTTATATCTATATATGTATGTATGTATGTATGCAAGTATACTTAAGAGGGTTGCATACTTTATGGCGCTGTTTTCTGATTTATTTTAATAAGCTGCCATTTGTTTTTGGCTTGTGTTAATAAGCATTTTATTATTTTGTTTTTGTTTCTTTATCCCAGCTCATTGTTATGTTCTACTTCCCCCGATTTTTCATTTTTATTTATTTATTTATTTTTTATTAATTTCCTTTTGTTTTCGTTCATATTTCAGCAATTTCAACTATTATTGTTTTGTTATTGTTGTTGTTGCGCATCGTAAAGAAACGTTCTTCTGTCTATCCGTAGGCCCATCCATCTCATTATGAATTTTATTTTTATTTATTTGTTTAATATTTCTAATAAACTTATTCTGCAGTCGTAAATCTTTCTTGGCCCAATCGTCGTGAACAGTGTGTGTGTTTCTCCCTCTACTTTGTTTTTAATTTTAGCAATTGTTTGTTTTGTTTGCTGTTGTTCAAAACAAGAAAAAAAGTGCTATTTAAATGTGCGCGAAAATTAAATTTGTAAATTCATTATCAAATTCGTTGATTATTATTATTGTTTTAAGATTATTTTAAATTCTTCGAAATGAATAGTATACTTTTTAATTAACAGCTTGCGTTGCTTTATATAAATAACTAGGTATGTAGGTACATATAAATATATATTTAGCTTTAAAAAGTAGTTAAGCACTGCGCCAAGCATTATAAATTTTAAGGCTAGTGTTGTCAACGGATTACAAATTAATATTGCCAGAAAAAATGTAAAAAGTGAAGTATAATATATAAAAAATAGTATAAACAATTGTGAATGAGTTTATGTATTTGTAACTCACAGTTTACTGGAAGAGTGTACGTCTGATTTGAAGAACCTGTTTAACTCTTATCACTGAATTGAGTCTCAGATTATGTATGCAAAATATTGTGTTGACAATACATTGAGTTTTATATTTATAACTTACCCACAAATTCTAAAACTTTTACTTTATAACTCCAAGTCTCTGGTTCTGAGAAATTTTAAAAATTGGTTACTTTAAGGAACGAAGAACCTAACGCCTCCTTTCAGCAATCTTTGGATCTCCCAGTGGAATTAGTTTATATGGTACTTCTATGAGGAGTTTTTTAATAATACAATACAACAAGAAGGTAATTTGAGGGCGCTGATCCCGAATTTAAAATGAATTTTTCTTCATCATCCCCACAATCTCCCATAATAATAATGAAAAAATCCGATAAAAAATAAAATAAAAATTCATACCAAAATTAGACCAAAAACCAGACCAAAATCAGTCCAGAAATTAAACCAAATTCATATTAAATGTCAGACTAAGAAATCAGACCACAATTTAGACTAAAAACAGAAAAAAAAATGAAACCAAATTAAGACTAAAAATCAAAACTTTTATTAAAATTTAGTCTTAAATTCAAAGCGCTATTGAGACTAAAACTTAGTTATAAATACTGACCAAAAGTTAGATCGAAATTTTGGCTATTCAGACCGAACTCCTGACCTATAGACAGATAAAAAATAAGACCAAATATAGATCCAAATTCAGACCCAAAGCAAACCAAAACTCAGACTAAAATTCTGTTGAAAAGTAGACTAAAATCAAATGGAAAATCAAATCCAAAAATTAGAACAAAATTTAAACCGAAATTCCAAACTTAGTCTAAGCTTAGACAAAAATTCTGTCCAAGAATAGATAAAAATTAAGACAAAAAGTAGACTAAATCCTGATAAAATTTCAGATTAAAAATCAAAACAAATTCAGATCGATATTTAGACCACAAGCCGATCAAAACTTTGATCAAACAAACAAATATTAATCCAAATTCAGATAAAAATATCATACAAATTTCTGTCAAAAAAACAGATCAAAATTAGACCAAATGCGACCGAAAAATAATATCAATACCAAGACTAAAAATCAGACCAGAAACCAGTCCGAAAATCAAACAAAAAATCAAACCGAAATTAAGGCCAAAAATGGTTCCTATGTTCAAAACAAAAGCTAACCAAAACTAAACCGAAAATCAAACCAAAACTCAGACAAAAAATCACTCTGAAAATCACATTAGAACTCAGACGAAAATTTAGACAAAAAACATATCAACTGAAATTTTTAAATAAGGAATTTTTTTTGTCAAAAATATACAACGAAATTTGTATACTGGGTTGATATCTTATAACCCTAATTCAAAAACTGGCGAAGAACGCAGCAAGCGTGGGAAACTTCATTGGGTCTTAAAGACATTTTGAAACACTTCAGTTCGACGGGGAAAGATAATGTTGTGGATTATGGTTTGACGAACGCATGATTCTCCTCAAAAAACAAACATAAATTTTCTCTAAAATAGGGATATGTAAAAGAACGATTTCATAATGATTGAATAAGTCAATAGAGTTGTTGAATATTTGATCTCCTTTGGCAAGAAATATACTCGTATATTATTATGTTTGGGATATGTACAGCGTCCTACATACTCGTATATAGTTCCGTATTGTTTACGGAAGAGTATCAGATGATTACATGAAACACTTGCCTATGGATATGAATATAAGAAGTGTAGATTAAGTTTAGCTTAAATAGAGTGAAAGCGGTTTTAATGCTAGCAAGGTTTGCTGAAAAAGTAAAAAATGTTAAAAATTTTCTGAAATTGAGTACTTTCAGAAATAGGTAACCAAAGTTGTTTTCGACACATATCTGATTATACCAGAATTTTAGGTTTTAGGGATATGAAGTATTACTGTTATTTTCGTTCATAGTTTTGGATTAGGGGTCAATTAAAAATTTTCAGTACGCATTAGGGTTCCAAAAATTAGGCATTAGGGTTCCAATGAATTTTTGTTCAAACGAATACTGATAAATTATAATTGATAATTGTTAGTAAACTATGAGAAAAAAAATCTTTACATTAGTAATTTCTAAAATTTTTAATTTTCTATTAGACCAATTTATGTGTTGTTAACGAGATTATAATGACAGGCTTTTTGGTCGAAATTTTCATACGCAAATAGTTAACTATTTCATACATTTTTCCCAACGTTTCGGCGCAAATTTTAGGCCTTCTTCAGGGGATTTTTATTTATTTATAGTAAATACTATTTGTAAAACATTCAGTCAAGTAATTAAATTAAATAAAATATAGTCCATAATTAACAAAAGACAAAAAAACACAAAAAAAAACTTTACAAAACACGTTACATTTTTTAACGCCGAATATTATGGATGCCAATTTCTAAAATTATTTCAACAGATATGTGTGTGTCCTTCAGAAATTTAGTACATTTTTCATAAGGAATTCCCCTAAGGATGTTTGTAATGTTATAAATGACTCAAATACAGTTAACACATTAAAGTCAAAAATATTAGCATGAATCGTAATCAAAGTCAATTTATATGAACAAAAGGCCAGCCATAACATGCACTCAAAATAATGCATTTTGTTGTACATATGTATGTATGTGCGCAGGATATTGCTGGCTGCGATGTAAGGAAAACAATACCACAATTAAAAGTAAAAAATGTGTTCAAAAGATGGAGAGAAAACATGGAAAAAAATGCACCCTGCTGTTGCGCATATGAAAGCGAAAAAAATCACACCAACAATCAGAGTCCTTTTTTTCTGTTTTTCATATATTTACTGGAATCATACACATGCGACACAAAACAACAACATAAAGGTAGCAAATAATAAAAGAAAAAAAAAATCAGTTCAAGTGTACATTTAACAATCACGTCAAACAACAATTAAAATGACAGAAACTCAGACAATTGACAAAAACACACAAAAATAAACATGAAAAATACTACGAACATAACGAACGAACGAGCAAAATTACAGCCACAGGACAATGGACAAAGAACAAATAAGAATACTAGGAAAGGTTCTTATATTTGTCCTTAATATTCGTATTGCTATATAGCAACAGCACCATCAATTCTGAGCTTATGTTTGCACATAACTCTTCACCTTTATGAGAAGAAAAAGCAAAAGCAAAAAAAAAAAAAAAAAGAAACTGAAACTGAGACTGAAGAAAAAATATTCGGAATGGCTCAAAATATTCACAGGATGCGCACGCAAATACCTAGAGGTTATTTTTTGGCAATTTTGTTGCACAAAGTGGACGAAAATTCTAACAAACAAAAAGTTTTTTTTCACGAAATTGTTCTTCGCATAGTTAGGAAGATAAAACGGCAAAGGGTTTTTTGGTGGTTGTTGTTTTTTTTTTTGGCTTTGTAGGCAGGATATAAGCTCTAGTGGTCACTACTTGAGACGATAACGATAAATATTTTTTTTTTGTTGCAGGGTTAGTTATTTTGCTTTTCTAAATTTGATATAGATTAATGATCTGTGAAGCTTTTGATCATGGTAAATTTACCATAGCTCACCACATATCTTTAGGTCGTAGAAAATATACACCCAGAAAAATACCCATCTCTAAAACAAAGAAAAAGTTTCCTCAATTTGAATCCACGAAAATTTCTCTCGTTTAAGTAAATTTTCCCCAAAATGAAGAAAAATGTGCCCCTTTCATGGAACCATGGTGTTCAATTTGAAGTAAGTTATTTCTTCATTGTTACAAATTTAGTTGCATAGAAAATGTAAGAAAGAGACGAATATACCAAAAATGTTCTCCATACAAAATTTTGGTATACACAAAAAACTAGCTTTACTCTTTTGGCCTTAGCAGACAATCGCGTTCGCTTTGTTTTTCTTTTGAATTTTTTAGTCGGCGTCTCTATTTCAAGCGAAGCGGTTGTGTTTGTGGTTGTTGATATAATTTGTGAAAAAAATATATATATATTGTGAAAAAAAAAATAAAATATATTGAAAAGATATAAATTTCAATAAACTTCAAATTATAATTATTGATGGCTATAAGGATCTTTTGATCATTTCAAGGCGACGACGCCTGTAGTGTATGTTAAAATACGTATGAATGTAAACCTTAATATTTATTAAAAATCAAATAATAAATGAATACAAGTAAAAAAAATATGATTTCTATGCCTTTTAATTAAAACAACATTGTAGAAAATATTCCATAAATTGAGGATTTTTTTTTCTAAAAAGGTAGTAAACTGACTTCAATTTATGGAAAATTATTCCTTAAACTGAGGAAAATTTTACCTAAATTATATACAATTTCTCATATTGAAATAAAATATTATTTATTTGAAAAACGCAATTTCTACAAATTGAAGACATATTTCTTTAATTTATAGAAAACTTCCTTCTTTCAAAGAAAATTTTCTCTAAAATAAAGAAAAAATATTTCCTCAATTCAAAGAAATTTTGTATATCTAAATGAGGAAACCGTTTCTATGGCGCCAAATCATTCCCATTTTTCCTCAATTTGATAGCCGTTTTTATTCAAACGAGGTAAGTATTTCTCTGGGTGTACTAACAATTTCAATCAACATGTACTATCGCTTTGCAGGCATCAAGTCTGTATATCTTTATATAAAACTTCAGGCTACTTGAAGAGCTTTTAGGAGTTGAAAGGGGGTACGAACTAATGTTATAAGGTTGCATTTCCAGAAAGACTGATCGGTAGCAGAATGAAAACAGAGAGGTGTGCATGAATTACATTGTGCAACAATGATTAGGAATTTGCTTCAGGTCTCAATGAAACCTGTCTCATATGAAAGTATTAGTTAGTGATAGTAAGACCCTAGCTGGATTTTGCTCCACTTTAGCGCTATCTCTTTTAACAGTGAGTTAGATTAGGTTAAAGTTTCAGCCTTCTGCTTGAAAGCACACTTAATCACATTTAGGCTCAATTAAAAATTTTTAGTCAAATGATATGAAAAATTATGTGTAAATCTACATTTAAAATCAATCTTGTTTTCAAAAACCAATATTAAAATTTTACGAGAAATCTTTTCTCTGCACATTTGAACCCATTATCTCCTATCTACATGGGTATTTTTGATCCTTTATTTAAGAAATTCCATTAAAGTCTCATTTTAAATATTATTCAAGGGTTAAAGTGCTTCATAAAAATATACAGCCAAAAATTTCAACGAGGGTTACCAAAGACAAGAAGCACTTACGGGTTGATTTTTCACATCATTGGATTATATTTCTGACTAAAACTTTGGGATTTCATACTGTTCACTGTTTCACTGTTTTTAGGAAACATCGGTGCAGTAGCTTATTCTACTTTTATGACTCAACATCCCATGAAGTGCCTAAACTTAGCATCCATTCATGTTGTATGAGTTAGATTTGTACATGAATGAAAGGAGCCTACACACAAGTGTACAGGGGGAAGTTTAAAATTGGCAGCCAAGTGCCACGTAGAAAAATTTGGATCGTTTATTTTTGATTTCTGACTGAAACCAAACACAGCTCCAATTTTAAGTACCATTCATAATAATGATTTTCAACTAAATTGTTCAGGGGAAAACAGTCGAAAATCCATTTGATTAGATTTCTTTATTTTTGCGAGTCAAGCATTACAAAATCTAATCAAAATGCCAACAGAGGTTTTGCAGTAATTTGAATAATTCCATACTACATTGTAATGTTAATTGCTAAATAATAACAAAAACGGATTTGACAAAAGCGCAGAATGTAAAAAAAAATCATTAAAAAAATCTTTTCGTATTTTATCTAGTATAAGTAGTTAGTTATAAAAAATACAAATTAAAAATTGTTTAAAAACTTGTTTCACATTTGTTGATCACATCTTTTTAGGTCTATCACCGTTACTCATCGTCATAGTCATCATCATCTTCGGCGCAGCATCGCAAGTGCTTAAATGTTTACACATTTTTTTTCACAGCAGCCAAAACATTAAGAGAAAAAACAAACTTAAAAAAATCTTACAAATTGTTATTTTTCTTTTTGACATTATGCCGCCGCACAGTGGAACACAAACATATTTCAGTTAAGAGAAATTGTCACTAGTGTATCTAGCTTTTAGTATAATGCTTTTAACTTATATGAAAACTGTTCGCCTAATCGTCAACATTATTCAAATGAATTTGTTTCACTGTTTACTAAGCGTTTTAAGTAGTTGTTATTTTGTACATTGTCAAATTCAATTCGCTTTGATGGCTGTTTGGCTGTTTTTTTTTTTTTCTTTAATTACAACATTTTCTTTAGTAAAAATACTTTTATGTATTTCAATTTTATTTTTTATACTTAATATTTCCTTTTTGCAATTTTCTTTTAGCTAAATTACGCTGCTAATTTATGCGGTTAGCTGAAAGGGGAGATCAAGTCTGAAAAAAATTAATTTTACGTACACGCAGAAAACAAACGATATTTTTTAATTTTGTGGTGCAATAAAAACTATTTTTATCAATGAATAGGCAAAATTTTGTGTTTTAATTTATATATAGATTTTTTTTCTGCTTTTAGTGTATTTGAAGCGAATAAGAATTGAGCAGAATTCTTCAGTTATGTAGGTACACAAATTAAAAATATATAAATTATTTGAATTAACACTTTCGGAAATTTATTGAAATTAAGGCGCTGCAGAAATAAATTTTATATTCTTCTGAGTTAATAAAACAGTCAACATATATTCAGTTGGAAAGAGATTATTTTTCGGTCGAAATTATGCTTATTATATTAACTTGAGGTCGGACTCGGGTAATATAGTACATAACATAATTAATAAAAAATATTTCTGTTCTCGATTTTTTACTTATTGTAAATAAAATTTGAGAATTTGGTTTTTAAGTTCTCATAATTCATTGATTGAGGTTAAATTTTTAAGGTATGACCAGGAGTTATCACAAGCACAGACAAGATCTTCTCAGTGCAAAAGGCTAAGAAAGGGCATCAGACAAGCTATGAAACTGTTCAACAGTTGAAGCCATCTTATATATTGTATGTGTAAAGTTGTTAGATCTTCGTTTTTTTAAAAACAGAATAAACGAATTTGTGAGATATCCCGCTCATTGACACGTCGGTTTGAGAAAAACTCGCTTAAAGTTTGAAGTGTAATGAATTTTAATACAAATTCCTTAAAGATATATAAAGTTGAAGCCATATATCTGTAACAAATTTTATCGGATCAACTCCAGAAATTAAGGAGACAAATTTTATAGGATCACCTTCAGAAATTAAAGGGATTTTTTTAAAATAATATTTTTAAGAATGTGGAAAAATAAAATTGAGCATGCCCTCTTAGCAATGTTAGGCACGAGGTATGATTTAATCGAAGACGACTTAAATATATTTCATCAAAAATTATAGTCTAAAAACTATTATGGTAAAATGTCATTAAACAAATCCTATTGAAATAATAGGGTTTTCATATTGATTCCACGTGATTTTTTTCTGAGTGTAGTGGTATAAATATATCGAACCACCTAGTGCTCTTGATGAACCTTATTAGGTCTGTTGGTGGAAACTTCGGCAGTTCCTAAGAAGCAGAGCTGTTAACGGAATTGAAGATTAGGGTATTTTTATTATTATTTGAAGGAAGGACGACTCGAAAGTCAAACACTGCGGCCTATAAGATCTATTGAACCAAAGCCCCAAGTTATGAAAGAAAGAAAGAAAGATAGATAAAAAACATACCCAAGCCGAGAATCGAACTCGGGTCTCCAGAGACAAGAGTCTGGCACTTTGCCACTAGACCACAGTGGCGATGGTTGGACCTACAGTTTAACGCCGATTTTGAATGGCTGTGTGGCAATTTTTTATCAGCTCGGTGGTTTTGCTATTACCAACCAAGGTGTGTACTTGTACCCTTTCTCATAGTTCTTATTCACTTCATATCGATAGTGAATATAAATAGCTTATGAGAATTAACCACCAGACCAAGACGGGAATCGAGCCCGCAACCTTCTGGATGAAAGTCTTGTGCACTATTCACAAGACTATCGAGGTCGTCTAAGATTAGGGTAAGTGGGAGTTGGAACTCACAATCAAATTTATTAAAAATTATGCTAGGTAGGTAGGACGTTAGTTAGTAGTGCTTTCTAGACCAATTTAAATATAAGAGTTCTAAATTCAACCGAAATTAAATACTGAAATTGTTATAACTTCTTGGGAAAAGTTGCAAGAAATATTGTTTGTAAACATATAATGCGATATCGTTTTTGTTAATTACAAAATCCACGGGTAATGTCGGGCATTCTCAGGCTAATTGATTGTTATAAAATCAATACGGAAAAGAATGACGCTGAATTTTTGCTTATAAAGCATAAACTCGTTTGATGTTGGGGCATATGTTAAAATGTTTAGCTTATTTCACAATATGTGTCCAAAATTATAATTAATAACGAAATATTGAAAACTAATTAAATTTTCCAATAAAATTTTTGCGAATTAAGCAAATTTTCCAAGGTGAACATATGTGTGTGTGTATCAAACATATGTAAACCCACACACTACTACACACATGTATGTGGAAAATGAAGTCATGCATATTAAAATTATAATAGAAACACATACACGAACAAATACATACATACATGTGTTTATCATGCTTATAACAAAACCATAAAAATTGTATGTATGTATGTGGACAAATTTTCCTTAATTTCACACATCTACACAATTACACACATATTTAGGGTGAAAATGAGAAAATTATGCACAATTTTCATGCAATGGGCAATGAGAGATTGTGTCTTTTGCCGATACTACGGATAAGGAAAATTGTTTGTAGTCCTATAAATGTCGAACAATTGCAATTTGCAGCGCTAAATACTTAGCTAGGCAGTAAATGCAAACTATGCATGAACAATAGCAGCAAGAGAGTGGAGAAAGCAAAAAATAAAGCAAGGATAGAAGGACGAAAGAATATGCCACGGTCATAAATGTAAACATGCAACATATGCGCGCATTTACCCTTAATAAACACGCATGCAACGCACACATACACACTCATTTGGTATTGTGTGGAAACAGCAGCAACAATATCGGTGCTATGATTTATATACTATACAGATTCTACGTACACACACACTCATATGTGGCAAAAAGGACAATTGCCTCAATTGACTGACTGACTGACTGACTGGGAGAGGGAGGCACAGCAGAGGAACGGCGGGTGATACGGCAGCAACGCACAGGCGTAGGCAGGATATGAATATATATCGTATCGTATATATATATATATATTTTTTTTTTGCAATTTTCGTATTATGCCAGCGGTGATTTTTATATTGCATTCTGCCTGCTACACAGTACATATACATTTACAACACAGGATATTTGCCTTGCATGCATTCAGGATATGTGAAACATTTGCACTTAATGCAAGCACAACGTACAAAATAAAGTACTTTTGTAACAACAAGGTTCGTAGAAAAAAAGTAGATACATATGTGTATTAATATCCTTTTATTTACATGAGGCGTGATTTTTCAACAAAAGCCAAAAACAAGAAACGCAAAAAGAAGAAAGTAGCCAATAAAGCCAACTACATGAGTGAATGAGTATATGAGTACATTTTAAGTAAATTTCACATGTATGAAATGAAAATTTCAGTTATTTTCTTAATCATTTCCGTGTGCAAACGAATTGATACACAGCGTATTATTTTCACGTACGCCCCGGGTATGTTGGCAGTTAATTTTACGTATGCATATCCTTTTTGCCATATTATGGCCACAATGCACAGTGGGGATGTTCTCCTTTATTTCGCATGCATATATCCTTGAAATAAGTATGTTCTGTATATATAATTTTTAGAATGTTTTTATTATGCTAGTTATGTATAAATAATACTAATCCTGTTTTTTTTTCCATTATTAGAAATTGAGCTAGACATTATTTTACTATTACATTTCTGTAACTTTTTTTTTTGGCTACCCTCATATTAACCGAAACAACAACAATAACAGCAACAAATAGCGGTAATGATAATGTTAAAACTTGAAATGTTGATGTTGCTGTTGTTTTTGTTGTAATTTGTAATATTAATTCCGCGTTACATTGACATATATCCTGCTGTGTTGCGCTATGCTATGTTGTGCAGCATATTCGCCAGGACACGCTTATCAAATTAATTTCGGTTAAACTCTTTTTTGTTTGTTCGCCCTTCTTCGTCCTTTGCGAGTTATTTTTTTTATTTTTTTTTTTTGCAGAGATTTTTATTAAAATTATGAGGGTTGAAACCAAGTGTTATTTTTGTTTGTTTGTTCGTTTGCTGACTTTATTGAAATTTATTCAAAATATTTACTTCATTATATACGTTTCAAGTGGCAGAAAGCGCACGATTCATATTTAAATGCGCATATAATGGAAAACCTTTCATAGCTAGGATGAAAACCCCCTAGGGAAATATTCCTAACTTTCAAAGGAGGAAAGTTTTCGAAAAAGACTAATTTTCTTTCACCATTACGATTAGTTCTAGTTGTAATAACGCAAGGTTCAATCTAAACTTGTTTATGAATATCAAAACCTTCTTATTTGAGCCGGTTCTATGTAATATCACCATCAGTTTCGACAACTCTTGAGTTTGATTTCTAATGGCACTTGCTGTTTCGATTCTTTTACTTTTCAGCGGAGTCAATACTTGGTCATTTCTGACAAGTTGAACTGAGCTTCATACCGCTTTCTTTGCCTAAATTTACACATTCGTATGCTAGTAAGGAAGCCCAATATTATTATTTTATACATCTTAACCTATTAAATTCATTATTTATACTTTTAAAAGCTTTTGAATCAAAAGCTTAGAGACGAGAGCAGCTGGAAAGAAAAATTTAACCTTGAAAACGTTGTGCCAAACATGCTGAACAGGGAGAAATTTTCCGACTAGTTGTGAAATACGCTGAAGATGTGTTAGCATAAAGCTAAGAAGAACCCTAAAGTGATCGCTGGTTGATCAAAAAATTCTATATGAATTGTTATTTCATTGGGGCTAGGTTAAAGATCTTGATTCTAAATACCCTCGATTACGAGTGGATCCAAACATTCAGTAATTTTTCTGTCACCAATACTAATTTTTTAATATTTTTTTTTTTGTTCCTGGTCTGAGATTTTAATTGATAAATTGATAAGCGGGGGGAGGAGGGGGCTGGGTGTTATGCCCTAAACCTCCTAGAGAACCTAATCCTTAACAAGTACATTTACATCCACTCTGACAGCAGAGTGGCTCTTCTTGCACTCCCTGCATCAAATCACATCAAAACTAGTTTGGGACTGCGTTCAGCTCCTGATCAACCTATCATCTCACAATAGAGTACAACTTATTTGGGTGCCAGGGCAGATGAGCTTGCTAAAATAGGCTCTTCCTGTAAATTCATTGGACCTCAACCATTCTGCAGTTCAACATAGAGTTCAGTGAAGCTCAGTTTAAAAAATTGGCTGGCTAATAATTCGCTATAATACTGGAACTAAGCAATTGCTTTACCTAGGTAGAAAACAAATCCGAATTGCTACTGGGCTCTATATAGGGCACTGTAAGGTCACAAACATTTATCAACCTTGGGCTTGGCACAAGACGATACGTGCCGAATATGTTACGAGGAGGAAGAAACAGCAGAACATATCCTATGCCACTGTGAAGGGTCTAATGAGAACCCGACCTCGTTACTTAAGAAACTCTATATTTTCAACCGCAATATATAGCGAATAGTTCTTATAAAGAGATAATAAATTTCCTCATGGGAAATGAACTCATAGGAGAACTATAAAACACATTAATTCCTCGGAGAATATCACAATAGGCGCAATTTGGCCGTAGTGATCTGGGATCGTCTTGCCCACCTCCTCAACAATCTAATTATAGACGCAGTGAAAGAAACTGCTATCATACATAAGCCCTATAGAACGAAAAGAAAAGCGAATAGTTCCGAAAGGAGCGTTCTATTCGGTTGAAAACAATATCGTAAATTTACCGACCAAAACTTGTTCTCTTAACAACTTTTTATCGTTCATTAGCATGAAAAAGTTTGCAAAGGAATAACAAACATTCTGCTTCTGCCAGAAAATTTATCAATCAATTTTATATATCAACCGATTTTTTTGAATCTATCAGTTATCATGGAAATTTTTTCAAAAATATTAAACGGGCTAAAATGGGGTTAAAAACTTGAAAAAGCGATTTTTTTGTTTGTCAAATATCATGTTTTCTTTATAAAATTGAAATTTCATTCAATTTCTTATATCAGTATATCCACGACAAGGAAAATGGGGTTCTATAAACATCAATAATATTACACAATGAAATAAATGAAATTCACATCATCAACCACTTTTTCTACTCCTTCCAATCACAACATCGTTTTCTTATTTAAGATTGTTCTTTTCATCAAACGCGCACACTACTAAATATATTCGTTTTAATAAATGTTTATGCAATGGATTAGGCTTATCCGTGATTGAACAACATTAGACACGTGTTCATTGAAAATAAGCTTACTTCAACCCACCCACTAGCTGCAATTTCTTCACCTTTCTAGCATATGCGAGAAATACGAAACTTTCGCTTGTTTTACTTAAGTATTTATTATATTTCTACCCATTTTCAAAGTTGTGCTGCTCCTGCTGCTGTTGCCGGCTGGCTGCAAGCAATCTCAACTTATGATGATTACATTCTATGCACCATGCCCTCGTAAATACTTTTGCACACACACACACACCCAGAGACTTATCTATCTACAACTCTATACTAAATATTACTCAGACCAACGTTGAAAAGCATTTTTAATCAATTTGCAGTTCATAATCTAATGTGCGCACGCCCTCTAGCAGTACAATACACAAACACACATCTTACTACATCCACACACTCGCTCACACACACACACACATACATACACATGTTTAAATACTTTGCTAGCATTTGCCAAATGCAAATACACATAAACTTTATGTGTTTCGTTGATTTTCTACGTAACATTCTTTGACTTAAGTCGTATTCTCTGGACGTAAGTAATGGCGTTGTTTTATAGGTAGGTAAATACTCGTATGAACCATGACTAGGAAGGAGAGCTACCAGGTTGTCAAAGTGACGAACTGACGATTTGTAGCTGTTATATGTGGGTATACTTGATGTGTGTTGTTGCTGTTGTGAAGCGTGAAAATGATATTTAATTAAATCAGTTTTATTTAACTGCAAGATTTGAAATTTATTTAATGAGTTACTGCTGCTGCCGTTTAGAGTTTTATATCATTTTAATGGAAGCTAATTTATAATTTACCCTGAAATTCAGTCACTGAATTAGTTAGGGTAATTGAAAGTCTTACTATATAGCATTGGCTTACAATTATTTGATGAAAATACATAAATCTTTGAAATCTTTGAGTGTTTTTAAAACGACTTGAGTTTCGTTTCACGAATTCAGAAAATAAATAAAACTAAACTCGCTGAATAATGCCTTTAATTGTATTTTGTTTATAACTACTCGTTTATATACTTTCTATGAACTGAAAACACCCCCACCAGGGAAATTTTTAAGAGTTCATTTGTTTATGTTATAAAATTGATAAGACTTTAGGGCAAAGGTGACATTATCTCAAACAGTTGAAGAACAAGGATAATGAATTCCAAAAATAAATCTTAAGTATTTAGTTTGAAGCAGCCTTATTCAAATTTGAAATATAGTTGATAATAGTTTTGAGTTTTTTCTTTTATATATGAAGAAGATAATCTCGACAGTGAATAAATTTGAAACATTAACATAAATTTATTGTATTTACGATTTTATAAGTAGACTGAAATTTATTTATGATATTTTAAAACAACATTTCTCAGATTGAAGCCCCCTAGACGACTTTAACCCTTTCGAATCGAATAAAACAAACTGCTTTAACACGTTTGAATAATTTGCACAAAAAGTATTGACATTTGATTTCTATTGATGGGTTCAGTGATATGTGTTTCAGAGTACATAATCCTGAAACTATTTATTCAGTGATTAAGACCCAGAGAAATAAGAAAATAGTATATAGTATATCTTCAAAGCCTGTTAACTCTTTCATACCCAATGTTGCGTATATGCAACATTAATTTTTATATGCCATAAATAAAATGTTTAACAGATATTACTATTAATGCTATTTGTATTCTGTTCTGTTAGGTATTCTTTACATTTGCTGGTTGCCGAATATTTGAAATTTCTTGCTTAAGTATTTTTTTTTTTTAATGTTTAGTCTTTGAAGTCCAGCAAAAATCCTAAGTGCAAAAATTTTTAGTAAAATCTTTTGCAATATTTTTTGAAAAATAATGCATGAAATTTTTTCATCAGATATGTTTATAAAAGATAAGAGAATATGAAAATCAAAAAATTGGAGAAAAGGAGTTATCCAGTGGTTGTCTACAGCTTCATACCTATGTTTTTTTAATCTTTAATAAACGGCAAACAAATCAATGTAGAAGCAAGAAATTTGTGTGTCATGATTGTGGAAGACCTAAGTAACCATAATTTTACAACAAAAGGTTTCTTTTAAGCCCCATTATAATTCGGGCGTCAAAGGGTTATTGATGCTTTACAAAATTTGGTCATCCTTCTTGATGAATTATTGGCAGGACTCTGCAGTTACAAACCCATACATCTTATGTATTGAAATCTGGTCTAATATCATAGCGGTAAATTAAGTATCTTGCTATTTCCTCTTTTATTATATATCAGAAGCGTCTTCAGAGCTAACACAAAGGGGTGTTTTAATATGAAAAATGCTTATTTCGATTTTTTAATTTTTAAAAACAATAGACTTATGAACTCAACATCAAACCTATTTATCAAATTTGCAATTCCAAATATTTTCGGTGGAATTTTATATCAAGGGAGGGAAAATTCATTCCTACAGCTTAGTCATAGATAACCCAGCAGAGACCGTTTTCAAATCATGGGGAAAATCGATTTTATTTCCCAATATTTTTTCTCCAAGCTTTCATGCTCACCCGAGCTTTTAACTGGTTTGTTTGCAGAATATTCTGTCTAGTAAATGTGCTACGTATTTACTTATTATAGTTTCAGATTTTCCTCATAGAATAGGTTGAGTCCACTGAAATATTTTTCGATTTATTTCTCATAGATTTTCTGTGCCAATCTGCTTAACCCAAATGAAATGTATTTTCTTTCGCGTTATTAAGATTGGGAAATACGGGTAGTCGAGCCCCGCCATTTTAAATTCTGATCAGAGTCAATATTGGAGGCACGATTATATGATTTCAATACCTAGCTAATGTGAACTAAGATTAAGATCCCAGGTTTATTTATATTTTTATAAAGACGGTGATCAAAAACAGATTACTGTATCGTGAGAATATAATTCCATATCTCAATCCATCTCGACAATTTTAACAATCAATTCAACTAGAAATTTTTCTAAGTTACAATCAGCTTTTGTCATAATCATGTTCAGAAAAAGAATACTCCATTTGTTTGAGGTTCGTTGATTTCGTATTAAATATTCTACCTAAATACAATTTTTACCTAATTTAATATTCAAAACTGCATAAAGTTTAAATGCTGATAACTCAACATTTTGCTTAATTAAGTTGTTATAACGACAATAGCTCAAACTTACGTTCGCTATTAATAGAGCAGTAAAATATACAACAAACATTTAACTATTTACTTACTTTTGCATTCGTTGGCATCACGAGCCGTTGCACGACCCCACGGACGATCAAAATGGAACGGCTTACAGCGCTCACAATCTCGTCCAATTGTATTGTGCCTGCATTCGCACGTCAGCATGCCATTGTGATCGGTGATGCATTTAGACGCGTGACCATTACATTTGCAACGTCCACCAACGAGGAAATCCGAAACGGCATAATGCTGGCCTGAACTGGCGGCAGCAACAAGCGCATTAGCCTCGGCACCGATAACACCACCCAGAGATAACTGATCAATAGCATTCGAACCCAAATGTTGAATAACCAATGTATTACTTTCAGTTTCGCCACCATATTTGTTCGGTTTGATATCTACGCTGCCGCCGCCCAAAATATTCAATTGTGGTGGCATTGCACTTGAGTCTGGCATTTGCAGGCGATGAAAAACAACTTTTATATCAGTAGCGGTAACCCAATCTTGCAGTACTGGTGACATATCCATATCACGTGCCGATGGACGTCCTTCGAGTGTATTGAAAGCGATGCGTGTACCTTGTAATCCAGTGACATCGCCACCATGACGATACGAATCAGTGCAACGTGCCTCTTGTTCATTATGTTTAGAGATGGTAGCACGATTTGGGCGCCCATAAACCCGACGACACTGCGAACTGTAGAATTGAAAAGGTTGCCAAGTTTTGCCATAGTCCGAGCTCTTGTAAATAGCAATCGAGTCGGGTTTTACCGATTTCGGGCACAATTGCAGGCTAACATAGGTGAGTTCATATTTTTTTCCAAGTGACAGTGTCAGTGTGACATTATCGGGCGGTGCATTTATATTATTAACTGGGGCAATCGGTTCTGAGCGCCAGCATGTTACATTATTCGGATTGTTTAAATCGGTTAAAGCGGATTCGGTGAAACGACGTTGAGGATTGGAAACGTCACAGATGTGGCAAGTCATGTCCTGTGGATCGGCAGTAGCACTTGCGGAGCTAAGCTCGCAGTAACGTTGCGGTTCGTCGAGACCACAAGTACTGGAGGCTAAAACGGGTGCACCGTATGCGGCATTCACAAAATCCGTAACACATTTGCGTGCTTTGTCATCATCATAGCATGGGTCAGTGGGCGCCTGAGCGGCGAACATTTTCAAGTACACATCATTGGGTATGGCTGAAGCGGCTTGAAGTGCGGCGGCAAACAACAGGAGTATGAGTGTAAGCTTAGCCATTTTTGTTAAAAAGGGATTAAGTAGTTGGGAGTTGAATGGTTGTTTTCGTTCGTAAATATAATGAATAACAAACTCCGGCACCAACTTCAGTTGGGGTTATTAATAGTACCGTACACTGGTAAGAAAAGGAGTAGGTATTTGAGGTTGGCGGGCGCTTTTTTGTTTTACAGAAATGTTTTTGTTTTGAAAGTTAAATTAATTGCCAGTAATTCACCATATCAATGGCGGCGGCACTCTTAAGATGATAATTTATTAAGCTGAAGAGATAATTATTCACAAAGGATTAAAAAGGAGAAGTTGTATTTAACAGTTGCGGTTTCACTTATTGATTTGGCAATGCTTATCAATTTTCATACAATTTATATTAAATATTTTTTTTATATTCATTAAAATACTTTGTATTTAATTTCCACGAACTGTAAATTGAAACTTGTAAAGCACTTGAACTTAAACTTAATCATTTTCATTCATAACAAATTAAATTTTACACATATCAAAGTTTTGAAACTCCCGCGCGCACGCGATTAGCTTCTCGTCGAATGCTTTCGAATACAATCTGCACATACAAAATACACGAGAAACCGAAGTTTGCGACGTACGTACTCGTACGTGAAATACAAAAATACAATATCGTTAAGCGTATTCGAATTTCGAATCCGTATACTACGTTTGCATACGTCAATTCAAGCTGCCTGTTCACAGTCAACTGAAGAAAATCGGTCCAACAAATCACACGATGATACAGAGGCAGAGTCAGAGTCAGACAGACATGCAAACAGACACGGGCATAGGCATCGAGCACCGGCGCGCAATTGTATCGTGATGCTGACTGCGTATCTGTTCGTCGTTCTGTCTGTTTGCGTTCGTTTGTATTACGTTACATTTGCTGCGCCGCCACAGTCATCATCAACGACGGTGATGACGAAGAATTTTCCAAGCACCCGAATTCATAAAGGAAAAGTACGTACAAGTATTTGTAGCTGTGTATCTTTCAGATACACTGAATACACCGCCAGCCACTCATATGTTTGCGCACGATTGACGTGCGACCATCTCGAGTTGCGATCGAACTAAACACAACCGATTTTTTTGCTTCAGTTGCCAATGATGCAAACATGTTGCATTGCAATTGTTGCTCGCTTGTGCTGCTGGTGCACGTGCAGTAATTTTTACCTTTTTTTAATTTACATACTCGTAGCTTTTACTGTACTGTGCATTTATGTTGCTTTGTCGCTCTTGGCTGCTGTTATCGTTCGTAGCATTTTTGGTTTATGTATTCGGTAAATATTTTACACAGTGGATGCTGTATCGAAATTCACCACTGTCTTTGGTTCTCTCTCTGTCTTTCTCTGAGAGTTGCGCAGTTGTTCAGTGAGTACAGGTGGTCGTCGTTCCCAAAAAATAATATATATTTATAAAATTCTCATTGTTTTTATTGTGGATGTTGCAAAAATATATTTGTGTTGCATGTTTCTATGACTCAAATGTTTAGGCTCAAAATTTGGTTTTACTTGTAGCAAAACAACTTTTTTTATAGCGTAAAAATTAGCGACAACTGTTGCTATCATGTGCAATTTTAAAAGGAAATTATTACATATTTTTATACTATCATGAAATAAGTAGATTTTCAATGATTTGAGTTTGTCCGGAACGCAATCTTTATTTATTTTTATTTTTTAATGCCTACTTTAGTACCAGTGAAATTTTAATTGAATGGAGCGAATAAGTTTTTTGCCCATGTCAGAATTTAACCCGCACGTATGCACGGATAATTACACTAGGAAATAAGTGAAATTTTTTTTACCAATATTGCCTGGAATGCTTTCATTATCACATGAAACGCTAAAATCGGTTAAATTTATGATAAGAGTAAAAAAGGGCAATAACGAGGTAGAGGACTAATTAGGCTGTAAAGTTTTATCCTGATAATAGGATCCTTTCGATTTTAAATTGAATTTTTGAAAATAAGATGGAAAGCAGTTCAGAAAATTTAAAGTTTACTTTAGTAGATTTCATTTATTTATTAATTAAAAAATTTTCGTCACCAGTGTCATCGAACAATCAATCCATTTAGTGACACAAACGCTTACAAAAAATGCTATTTGTTTTTGAACAATTTTTCGGTTGATCCAAGTTAAGCTTTTAAATCTCATAACAATCTAAAAACAATTGAATGCAATTTTCACTACCAACTTTACACACAGTCGATTTTGCCAACTGATAAATATCACCAATGATAAATAACAATGAATGACTTGGTGTTGTAGATGGATAATTGGTAAGCAAATTAATGATAGAATAATTATAAAATATGGATTTAAAATACAACAGGTACAATGACGATAAAAAAGCCCATGATTCCGGTGACCTGTGGTAATGCCAATGGGCACTAAGATCGTCCTTGAAATGGGCACAACATCCAAAACCATTATAAGCTATGCGACTGCACCAAAAACGGTTTTAACACTTAATGAAGAAATTACTATAATGCCCATTCTGCATTAAGACCAGTGCGCGAATCCAACTGGGAATCAATAATGAACCTAGCTCATGTCGAAAATCCCTATTATTCGGTTGATCCTACTCTCTTTGTATTATCATATTGGGTACAAGCAACTGCTTATAATATAATTTGGGCAGGAAAGACTTTTAAGCCTAAAAAAAAGACTTAAGACTTAAAGTTATAAATCTCGTAATTTTTGGTAATAATTTTGTGAATCTATTTTTTTTCAAGCTTCCCCATTTACGTTTGTATAAATGTCAATGGCCTTATAATTCCTTCGACACAGACTTCTTTTTGAAAGGATTCTATGCTATAGCAATAAAACTAATAGGAATTTTAAATTTAAAAGTCGACTATTTTCCTTTAATTTCATACAAAAATTTGTCAAAAGTCATCTGTTATATATAAAATTATGTACTGTTTATACCTGATTTTAGTCTTTTTAAAAAACCATAAAACAGGCATAATGCCCATTGGTGGTATGACAATTTTTTCGGCGCTCGCGACACCCAAAATGATTTTCGGATTTGGATCATGTGTTGTTATATTAATGTATTCAAATTTCTGGCAAATACTCCATGGAATATATATAAACAGGTTTTATATTATTATTTTTTATTTTAATTAAATAATTAAACTATCGCTACACAGAGAACTAACTAGCACTTTACTAAAACCCACGTGAGATGAAACTGAGAAAGCAACAGTCGAAATCGGTCTTTTTTCATATGAATGTTTTGAGGATCGACCACATAAAAACACATAAAAAAGCGAAGTTTATCGATTCCATTACCGGGAATTTAATTTCATAATTAAAAATATATCAGTTACTTACAAGAATTGAAAAACGATTAGCTGTACAACTTTGCTTTTACCGTTTTTTCTGGAATTATTGTCAAGAAATACTTACGGATGTATTATTCAAAGTATTGTCCGTCGCTAGCGATAACTTTTGCCGAATTCTCCGGCACTTTTCGGATCTCATCTTGAAAAAAGGCGGCATTTTTCGGCTGACCCTTCAGGCCGTGCGCCGTAGCGACGTCCAGAAAGTACTAGCGGATAGGGCAAGACCAGGGTTCAGGGTTTCCAAGTATGTTTTACCATTTTTGCGACGTGTGGCCGAACATTTTCATACTAGTGGATTACTTTGTCGTGTCTCTCTTGGTACTGTGATCGCTTTTCCTTCAATGCCTGACTCGACCGCATAAATTTCATTCGGTACCGATCGCCTGTGGTGGTTTTACTCAGTTTCAGTAGCTCATAGTATATCACACCGAGCTGGTCTCATTTTTAATCGAGAATAAGTAATTTAAAATGCCAACAACTTTTCAAAATGCGGTGAGTTCGTTAACAGATGTCAAAATTCACTGTCATCTGGACAGGTGATTGATCTACCGCAGACGAGTAATTCATTAGTTTAATGAAAGTAACTCGCTTCAATACTGAAGGGAAACCCCGATAACAGACAAGCTAAATCATTCATACCAAAGATCTGTTCACGCTGAACTTAACAACTGCTTAATTTAAGGACGAATCAAATTTGAATCGCCACAGGGTTCTACACAGGGCATTGTAGGGTCAATAAACATATATCGAACTTGGGTCTAGCACAAGACGTTACATGCCGAATATGTAACGAGAAGGAAGAAACAGCAGAACATATTTAATGCCACTTTGAAGGTCTAATGAGGGCCCGATTTCGTAACTTAGGAAATTCTATCCTACAACAGCAAAACACAGCGGATAATTCTATTAAAGAGATATTAAATTTCCTCAAACAAAATAAACTCACAGGAGAACTATAAATACAATAAATTCTTTGAGGGATATTACAATAGGCCCTAAGTAGATGGTATCAGTGATCTGGGAACCCAATACCCATCTCCTTCAAAATCTAATCATGGAATTAAATTCCAATTTAGTTCGAATGATTTTCATACGCTTCCGCAGAGCCCACAACAAATTTACTCCACTCGGTTTTTTCTAATGCCAGTCTTTTGATTTTGCTTATTGCTTCGTTATCTATAGGTCCTCTTTAAAAAAGCTGACCTGCCGTTTCTCCTGCTGCTTTGTTGTTTTCTATCAAATGCGGTTTTGGGGATGCTATAATATTATTGTACCGTTTTCAGATAACTTGGCACATCTAGCTCCATTTTCTTTTTCGAATTTATAATTGGTCTAGAGTTTGATCCGTCCTGTCCAATAATAAAAAGTTTGAGCTGGTGGATATTGAAAGTACATTTTGAGGAAAAGAAAAAAGAGAAATGTTTCAGAGTATTGCATAAACTTTGGTGTTTGGCAAGGATTTTTAATGTCTCCAATCTTATTTCTGATGGTTCTATCTATAGATAATATTTTTCTTAAATAAAAAAAACAATTCAGTTAACTTATTCCAAGTTCAATTTAGTTACTTGAAGAAGTTAAATATTTGATTTTACTTTCACTTCTTCTCACTTTTCTCGTTCTGATTTGCATGAGACTTTTACCTTCAGTTGTGTAAATTGTTTGATCTTCCAAACTCTGATCTTAAAACTCTGTATTTTGTATTTTGCATTCACATTTTATATGCAGATATTTTTAATATTCATATCGTAATCGAACGTGAGAAACTACTCAATTAACACTCTCACACCCGCAATGAACAAAAAATAAACAAAATATCACTATGTGCATAAAACATAAAACAAATTATTAATGTTAACCAAAAGTAAATAAACAAAACCACAAAATACTAATTAACTTGAACGAAGACTAACTAAGACAATGTTATCAGCGGCTAAACATATGCGCGACACACAGCCGCTGCCACCAATAAGAAGAACAAGAAGAAAATTATGTTGACGATGATGACGATAAAGATAATGAAGAAATTTTAATCAAGCCATCATAATTGCCAAAATTGATGAGTTTCATTAACGACAACTTAATAACTTAAGCAACTGCAACATCAGCAGACAGCAATGAGTAGGAGGCGGATGACGACGATGACGACTTTGAGGCGGAGTTGCACCTTATATACCTTGACTTTATCTTACTTTGTGCATGTTAGCGGATATACCTAAGCGTTGAATGCATAATACTTTTGCAGCAGCATATGCACAACCTCAAAAACCACAAAATTCCCAAACGCATTAAGAAGAAACAAACAACCGCATTTATGGGAGTACTAAATTTAAACTGGCAACACTGGGAGGAGCGTGTAGCCTTATTGAAAGTAAGTTCTGAAGTATGTGTATTTTGATAGTTGCTGATTATATCTGTTTCATATGTAAAACTTTAAAACCGTATTCGTCTGTTTTTGTTTCATGACAAAAACTTGCCAAAATTTATTAAATTATCAATTTTCATTAAGAGGTTTTCACTTTCACTGTTGCAATTTAGTATAACATAGTAAATTTTTTACATACCCGCCGTCAGTGGATTGTGTTCGTTTCAAAACTTGCTGAATAAAGTTACTTTCGAAGCTGGTGTAACGTAACCAATCAAAGTCACTTTCGCTGTTTCGGATTGCCAAAAAAAACCAGGCGGTTCGAAAAACTTGAATTTTGCTGGTGGCTTTGGAAGGGTGTGAGGTTTACTTAGTCACTGAAGTAAAACATCATCAATTTTTTTTTTGAAATGAGCGATATCTTATTTTGAAGTACATATCTTGAGCTACTTTTTCATGAAAAAAAAAAAAATGGAACGTAACGGGTTGACAGCCAAAGTTACAAAACTTGTACTTGTATATTATAAGGTGATCCAGATAACTCCGGAACGGTTCATTTGAAATGAAAAAAGATCCTGTAATTGTAGTATATATTTTCGTTCAAATTCATACGATTTGTTTTTGTTGAGATATGTCGAGATACCTGTTTTTACTTTTGTCTGAATTCCGAAGATTTTCTGTGTTATTTTCAATTGAAAATGGCTCGATCTGCTAGTTCTATTGACTTTTTGACATTATTCTGGCATCATTGTTCATTCAAAGACTATTACTTTTATAAAAATCAATATATTTTGACTCATTTTTTAAATTACTTAATAATTAATTAAACTATAATTGCGAACAGATTGTGGATAGCTCGGAAAATCTTTGGAACTCAGACAAGAGAAAAAAAAAACAAACAAACTCGTTATTTCACAATAAGAACAAATTTTTTTTTAACCGGTCGATTTGAAATGGAAAGGGCCTAATACTAAATATTTTATTAATCTGACAATAAATTCTAAGAAAAATATTAAGTAATATTTAAGAGCACCAACTACCAAAATATTCATCAAAAATATAAATCCTTCATTCAACTACTAGCCATTGTGATGACAATTAAAGGGAAATCGCTATTAACCTTCTAGTTCCCAAGCGTGCCTCTAGGCAGCCTTCACAAAAACTGGAGTAATTACCACCTTAATAGTTTTTTGATGCTACACTTTATCAAATCGCTTTTGAAATTTTCCAAGCTTTTAAAAAAATGCATCAGTTATGTGAAGTTAGCGATAGTCAAATTAAAAAATTTGTGAAAAACAGGAAAATTTATTATATTGATTGAATTTGAGATAAAAGTAAAACAATAAATGAAATACTTCTCGTGATAGTAACCAGATAACAAAAAGTAGCTGTGTGTAGCTAATTTTTTATACAAAATATTTAATTACATATTTATTGGATATCTAAAAAAAAAAATAAGAAATAACGTTTGCATAAAATTTATTTTTGCTTGGCCTTGAGGTCGATAAAAACTCACCAATATTTAATTACTTAAAAAAAATTGGTTAAACAATTTTAAACAATAAATACTTTAAGGTATTCAGCCTTTCCGGTTTCATAAAACCACACCCATTAAGTTTTTTAGGTTTTTGAGATCAGGTTTATGGTTTTTACATCAAAATTTATCAATTCCAATTTTTTTTAAATTAATCAAAAATTTGGGAACTAGAGGGTTAAAGTTTCGAATATGGAGGGAGCTTCCTCAGGTCACAAACATCAAATACTTACTCATAAGTCTTTAAATACTGCTCTAACTCTTATGTAATTTTGTCGGTACCAATTTTATTGACCCAACTTCTAGGCATAGCCCCTTAACCCTTCGATCCTTGAGAAGGTGGGACCTTTTTAAGTTTTGTTCCTTCATAACTTTTTCTATGGATCTTTTAAATATACCGGTGTTTCATTGCAATACAAAAACAATTCGTTCTGCATTGTTTGACACCGGTTTTAAAAGTGAGATGACCAGGTTTCGATAAAGGATTAAATACTTTTACTGCGAGAATGGTTGATTAGGTTCCTATGAACCTTGTTGTGAAATTGTATGAAACTGAATGATATTTAACTGTGTTTAGCTTTGCTTACTTGGATTTAACTTTTTGTTTGTTTGTGTAATACAGCAGCCAAGGTAGTGGGTAGATGTTCTTGGGGTGAGTTCTTTTGAGCCCACCAAGAATGGAAACAAGCCAGAAACGTAAAGCAAAGCAGTATGCAAAGTAGTGTAAAAAGTAGTGCACCAGCATTTGCACCACGTTCAAATCGGCTGACATTCCATTTATGTCGTGAGCAGTACGGACGCCAGGGCAAAACTAGATCTTAATGTAATACCTGGAATAAAACAGGTTGTGTTGAGTATTTCACTTTATTCCATTGGGCGAAACCTGGAACCTTCTCTTAGACATAAAAACTCTTCATACATTTTGTACATGGTCTCTAGGGCCATTGTCAAGCAGATATTCCTACCGGGAATATCAAGCATCGGAGAGTTAAAGTACCGATTTTCACTTCCAATTAGAACCTTTTGCAGAAGTCTCTAACGCCTCAGATTTTCAAGAAGAATGTCAAAAATGACCAAAACATCCTAGACCTTGAAGTTTTTCATATTTATTTGCAAAAATATAGACTTATCTTAATTGTCACTGAAGTATTGACAATAATGCGACAAAAAGAAGAAGTTGATCATGATGGATGCATACTTTATTCATATTTCAATGACGTCAACGATACATACATACACAACGATGATGACCGCGTTGCTGATGATGAGACTATGATGATGGTGATACTATTGTTGATGAACATTCCTGATGATAACTAAAAGGCTACTACATATTTTTTCCCATCACAATGACAACAATATTTTTGCTCAAATTCTCTGGATGTAATCAACTCGTTTGGTGGTGTATGAATATTGTGGTCTCTCCCACTTCCTTCGTTCTCTTCAGCATACTACGACATGCTTGGTTTATAATATTGCCATATGGAACGCTGTGATATTTCAGAATTGTACATATATCAATAGCAATCAAAACAACAACAGCAACAACAACCATAAAAAAAGTATATGCTTTGTATTATCTTGTTGATGGGATCTCAAAGATAAATTCATAGCTTGAAGTCGTTTAGCAAAAATCTATTTGAAAGTCATTCGTTTTTGTGGCTCGTTTGAAGTTCTTTCGTTCTCAATATTCAATACAGGAACAACTACGATTAAGTATCTATGAATGTTTGCTGTATTTGCCCGTTAGCCTGTTGACGTTATGTCTCCGTTGTTCAATAGTATTGTTGTTTTTGTTTGTTTTGGTTATAGCAGTTGATGATGCTGCTTCTGCTGTTGGTGCTGCTGCTGCTGCTGCTTGATGATGATGATGGTGCCTTGTGGTTTTGACAGCTTCCCAAAAAAGAGAGTCGCATCTAGTCGAGTCCAGTCGAGTCAAGTCAACTCAAGTCGAGTACATAGAGACGAATCCAATTCAGCGCAATGCAATCCAATCCAATCCAATAGAGTTAAAGTTTGTTTGTTTGTTGGTCTGGTTGGTTGCTGGTGGTTTGTTTGTTTGTTTGTTTTTAAGCTTAAACTCATTCGCTTGTGCGTTTATTTATATTTTTTGGTTTATTACCTCCCCAATATGGTATGAAAAATGCTGCCTGAAATGTTGAAACGTGCTCACAATCAGTTACACACACGCATACATACAGTATTGTCATATAGTTTTTTCTTGCGTAGATATACTATCTGCCTTACAGCTACTTGGCCGTATTCTCATCTCCTGAATTCATATATGCACTACATCCCGGTGGGAAAGGCTATTGTTTTTAAAGCTTGTAAAAAATTAAAAATGCTTATCGAGAAGTGAGAAACGCTCTTCTGGGCAGTTTGAATGAAAATACTGTGAATGAGGGGTGAAAAAAAGAGAGTCATCCGCTCATACTGTCTCTAAAGTGAAAGGCAATTTTTTCTTCTGTGAAAAATACTAAATAAAGAGTTTCCTCTCTTGCTTCTCTAAGAATTGGAGAAGAAAAAGTTAATGGAAGCAACCACAGTATACAATATGCCAGATAGCAGAAAGTAATCTGAAATATTCTCAGATCTTCTGAGATTTGAGAATTATGACAAGTATTCGCTCAATAAATTTTGACAAATAAATTTGTTTATGAGAGAAAACTCTCTTAACCCATTTTCGTTAGCTGTACAGAAATAAATAAATGAAATAAAAATATCAAAAACCAATAAACCGTTTGTTTATTTCTGAAATAAAAACTCTCAAAATATTTTGTAGAGTGTGGTTCTATAAAGTATTTAAATAAACAAAATACAATACTTTCAAAATGACCTTCTTCAAAAATGTCTGCTTTGTATTCTAAATAGTTTCACCGATTTCAAAAGAATTTTATTTAAATTTCGGAGAAGCAGATTTCTTACATGAATGGAATACATAACAAAAAAACTTTAAGTTTTGGGATAAATCCTTGGTGCACATTATGCACATGGTTGCTACAAACGCCTTCGAAGATCTCGTTTACCAAAGTCTAACAATTTTTCTGGCTTTTCAAATTTTTCTATTATTTTTATATATATATACTTTTTTATATTTACTTCTGAAATTCAAATGTTTTGGGAGAAGTAAGAGAATAATTTTCAAATTTGGCAGACGTCATTAAACAGAAAAGAGGGCGTCACTTCTATTTATTTCACTTTATTATTTTCACTATGAAAGAAACAATGTTTCTTGTCGAATTTCTCTAATAAATAAGAAGAGCTTTGTATGAAACGTTGTAAAAAGAAACACATTCATTACTACTTCTGGAAAGTATTAGAATGGAAGGGCGATGATGAAAAAAGGAAGCTATTCGGTGAACTACCTATGGATCAGGAAGAAGATATATACATGTAAAAGGAGAAATATCTTCTTTCTCTTCTTGGTGTAATGTGAAGAATAACAAAAAGTTGAAAACAAGAACGGCTTACGCTATTTCTTCTCTGATAACTGAGAATGACAGAGTTTCATATAAGTGGAACGGAAATGTGTGGATTGTGTGGTTTCTCCAGAAGTAGAAGAAGGAAGTTCTTAAATAAAGGTAACCAATGTCACTTAAAAAAAAAAAAAACTTACAGAAGCGCTTCTAATAAGAAGGTCTTAATCATTTTTCAACCGGGTTACCTACCAGTAGATATATGCATTTCTATATATTTTTGTTTTTGCTATTGAAACTTCAAAGCCACATCAATAAATGCGGTTGTTTCGGGTATATCCGTTTGGGTGGATATTCATACATATATGGATGTATGCTTGTCTATTCCTGTGGTCAAATTGCAATGTAAAATTTATTTTCATTTTGTCTTTAGTTTTACATTTTAACACACTGACATGTAAACTGCTTTTAACCACAATTGTTGGTTAGAGAAAAAAAAAAAAAAATAAAAATAAATGAAAAAAGAAGGAAACTTCTGAATATATGTACATAAGTATTAAAAATTGTAGAGAAAGAACAAATGAGGCTTTCTTCAATACATACATACAAATGTATGCATGCAAGTTTATATATGTAAATGTGTATTTTTAAGGTTTACAATGAAATCTTTTATTAAGTGATTTTACAAAAAGAGATTGAGGTTAGTTGAGTCTTACTATTCTCGCAATATTGAGTTTGAAATTCATACATTTAAATTTTTAATGAATTTTTGGTACGATTGAATAGGTTTTTGCCACAACATTTCTTGTACTTGGTTTAAAATCATTTACAGTTTTCAATGCACATAATGTCAGGAAGTAAATATTAAAAGCGTGAGTAAGCATAATTCATTCTGAGCAAGTATTTGAAATAAATACACTTCTAAAAGCGTCTAGTTGCAGCGTGCTAGACTATCATCTCAGGGGCCCATCATCTCGATTTCCGACAAGGGCAGAGCGTATGCTTTTACGCTTAATAACACTTTTAATTTTATTTAAAATTTTCTAAATACAACCAATAGCTAAAAAAAAACCACCTCATATGAAAAAAATCCCTTCTGCATTTCGCTAGTCGATTGAATAAAGACCACGAATGTAGTAGTGACGTCCATTATGGCGAATAAATACACAAAATATGCCATCTTGAGAGTAATGGCTTAAAATAGGGGAATCTACTCAAACCGAATATATATAGTTTGAAATATCTTCAATAATTTTTTATAATATAAATGTGAACAGCGTTCAGCAGCGCCTTAATAAGGCCTACACATATTGGCCTCGTGAGGCAAAAGATTACAATACCAACCAGTCACTCATGGGTTTTTCTAATTTTCGCTTGACGGGCCCTCGCCAGCGGTATGATAAATCTAGTTGAGGCCTCGTAAGAAACTAGACAATTTTTCCAGGTGAGAAGTCATGTCAACTACTAAGAATAACGGCTTTTAAAAATCAAAATAAATGGGACTTTTACTTTGTAGTGGGTTTACTACGCACCCCGAATGGGTTCTAGGGTTAAAGCTATATCTAAAAAATATGATCAGATATTATTCCGTGTTCCTTTAATTGTTTTGTGGTCTTCGATGCTATTAATAACTAAGAATATTTTCTACTTTTGGTTAGCTTAGATTATAAAGGTGAAGAATACCTCAGTGGCGGGGCTGCACCCCTCCCCAAAATAATAAGAATATTTTATTAAAACGTGAATAGTTTGTTCTAAAATATCAAAACTACATGAAAATTTACCATATAAGCTCACAGAACGCGAATTTTGTGTTATAGTGTGTTCACATGGAAGTTGAAAATCGATTTTCGTTGCCCAAAATTCGATTTTCTGAAAAGTCGTTCAGACCGCATTTGATTTTTCATCTGTCGATTTTTATTTCCATTTTTTTGAGATCATTTACTTTTCTCACACTTTTTACAAGTAAATAATGTCATCATGTTTGGCAGATACCAAAAAAAGTACTAAATATTGTAATAGATGGAATATTGTAGTAGCATTCTCTCAATTTTCTCAGAAACACAGAGTTGCATAGCGAAAAATCATAGCCAAGCAACGTTTTTCGTTGAAAATCGGCCGAAAATCAGATTTTCATTTGACAATTGTTCTATGACGAAAATTGAATTTTCAATGGATTTTCAGCTAAAATCGTTTTTGAACGCCAAAATCAAATTTTCAGCCGCCATGTGAACATACTGTTACCAATTTCCATCTGATTTCAAGACGTGATCGACGAACGCAAAATTGTGGATTTAAAATACTTGTTTTACCAAATTAGTTATTGCTTCTTATTTAAGGGGGAAAAATACATTTGGTTAGTCTAATAAATACATATCGTCATATAAAATCCAAAGAGCCGTAACTACACAAATTTTCAAAATCGATATTTTGATTAATTACACTGTGCTCGAATTTAAAAAAAAAAAAAAATTGTAGCGGACGGGGGATATATCGTTTTTAACTAATTCGGGGTCAAGGAATCAGTGGTGATAACCGTTTTTTTTCCCTATCAGGAGCGTTTCATACAAAAATAATCGGGTTTATGTTTCCTAAAATGATAAAAATTATTTTAGTGAACTTAAGAAGTCATTTAAAGTATAAGTGATTTTGGTTGCAAATGATATGACCGGCACTGTATATATGCGTTCCATGATCTACTAAAATTCACAATTAAAAATTTTCAGAATAATCTGTATGGAGTTAGGAATCTGTATTAGGTTATAAATCTATATGGGGCTAGGAGAAATTATTTTATATTTTTTAGTCCGTTTTAAAAACTTGGCATATTAAAAAAAATCATATCCAAAATTTGTTCTTCTTGTGTCATAAAAGAAGAAGAAGAATCTTTGACTGATTTCTCCTCCAGGTTTTGACCCAATTTTTTTTTGTTTGGATCCGATTTTGTCTCCTCTCTTTTGTGGGCTTGTCTATTTTGAATGTTTACAAAAACATTTTATGCGTTTTGTTCTGTTTTGGTCACTAGATGCCTCATAAAATTTTTGTAAACTCTCATTTTTGTTGCCATTCCTCCAGACAATTTAAGTCTAAATCCGGTTCTGCTCACATAAAGTCAACATTTTGTCATGTACATAATTTCTCGGAATATATGTATGAATTAAAAAGATACCATAAGATTAAATGGATCCAAGACAATAGAGGTACTGAAGTTTGAAGTGGAAAGCTCTTGAATATTAATGGCGTAGTGTTCTTGAAGTAAAAACTCAATAATTATAAAATTTTAAAATGCATTAAAATAAATCAAAAGAAATTTGTCTTTCCATAAATTCATATATTCATTGCTAGAACCAAGGTTTACCTTAAGTTTTAACAGCTCTTTAGCACAATCCATACACCTATTAATTTTGGGCATTTATTCTTGTTGAATATTTACTACACTTTGTTTTATGACGGAGATTAAAACTATTTGTGAATATAAATGAAAGGGAGTAGGAAATCTGTTCAATAGGCAGGGAGGAACAACATGGCATACAGTGGCACAAAAAACAGTATACACTTTTACTGCACACAAATTAAATAAAAAAACGCGAAGGCAAAAATATTTCAACGAACGGGAGAAATAAACCACAAATCCGGTCATAAATCGTTTACTTTTATACCCATCGATTTTTTTTTTTTTTTTTTTTTTTTGCTATATCAAAAGGTCCCATTTCTGGTATGTACGAGTGCATGTTGTAAGGCTAAATGAAGTGAAACTGAAAAGCGTAGTGGAAAAAAATGATACTGTATGGGGTCCGTTGTGTGGTTCTGTGGCTCTGTTGCCCCTGCCACTGCTACCGCCACCATATAACACTGACCTATACTAGTGCACTGGTCCTTGAAGCAGTAACAGCCAACGTCACTAATACCAACACCATAACGTATGATTTTAAGCACCGGTTTATGGTGTTGCATTTACCGTCGTCGGCATCGCCATCGATGCCGTCAATGCAGCCATCGTAATCGTCTGTCGTTGCGGTATTTTTACAATAACCGAAAACGTTCGCTTTTCGTTCCCACAGATAAAGCTTAATTTTGCAGCGCCAACAACGAGCTCAACTCTGAGAGCGGATATTGTCACTTGCTTGGTGTGACAAATAAAAAAATACAAAAACAAAACGAAACAAAAATATTGAAAAAGCAACAATTTGTAACGATCCAGGAGGTAGATGTGTAGGATAAATGGAGTATTATTGTATGCAACCGCTGCATATTTACGAGTATTGATAAAAAGCATATGCAATGGATGGAGAATATGGTACCGCATATTCATATGTACATATGTATATTTGTGTTAATAAAAAAGAAAATACAACAAAAATAAATGGCCAAAAGAGAAAACAGCACATGGATAACAAACAGCAAAAGGGATAAAAATGCATATGTTTTAGTTGGATTTCTATTTTGCTTCACTTCTTCTGGCAAACAATAATCAATAGCAGAAAAGAAACAAATACTACAAATACTTACATTCCTGCTCACTCATATATTATTTTATGTCATTTTTGTTTAAAGTCTCATAAGTTGCAATTGCTAACGAAAAATAACAGAAAAAAAAAATAAATAATAGTATAAAGTTTTTTATGATACCACGTGCTCTTTTACCAATTGCCAATTTCCAATTTCAACTCCATAGCAGCGCGATATATGACAAGATTATTATCTGTGACAATAAATATTTATACACACATGTATACAGCAGAAATTAAATAGGAAAAAGTTCAATGTATTTGAATGTTTGCATAGGGTCGGTGTACCTAGATTATCCCGGCAAAAAACTATGCAAGAAAACTTTTAAATAGGTTTTTTTAGTTTTCATAAAAATTTAATTGCATTTTCCATTTCTTTTGACTCATTTAATTTTTGAGTTTTAGTTAAAACTAAGTTTTTTGTTTTTGGTGCTGTGTAACCTATAGTAAAGTTTTATGGGCAACATATTTCTAGAACTTATTAACCCTCTATCAACCAAAAAGATGTAAACTTAAGACGTATAATTTTTGTTTGTGGAGTTCTATCAGAACACACTTTCAAAACCTTTTTATTAAAAAAAAAAAAATTAATTTTTGTCAGACAGTGTTACGTAAGTAGAATGAACTTATCAGAATAAAAGTTTGTTAGATCCAATCCTTAAGGAAAGTAATTTTCAGAAAGCAATTTTTGTAAAAATAAATTCAAGCATGGATGCTTTTAAAAATATTCACACAATTTTTTTTACTGGGTTCAACCTTATTGTAGGTGATTGTTTTGTATTACTAAATGTAGGTCGTTAAGTAAGAATCTGATTTGCAGTCGCATTAAATTTATGATCACATGCAATTTCCAGATATTTTTCACGTGTGTAAGTAAGAAATTTAAATATATAAGTATGGCGATTAACTTTAATCGAAATTGATCTTTAGTGCCTTTTAGTAGACTTTATCATTTCAGAATACCTCCGTTAAACACAAAGAAGTCAGAACTTAGAACACTGCTTGGTTGATTCATTGTTAAGTGTCTTAAGTGTTAAGTCTATTAAGTGGCTGTTGCTGCCTCCTTTCTATCCCTATTCATTCCCCTAACTCATTCCTCGCTATTCAAATGCCCTGATATCCAATATAACTTAAATTTGTTTCTAGCGGAGTGAAGTTTAGTATGGGTGACCTATTAAATGTAATTTTAACTTATGGATAAAGAAAGTATTGTATTAAGACTACAAATGCTTAATAGAAAAATATTTGAGGTTTTAAAATTTTCGAGTAGATCACTCGAAATGGTATGGAGTTTCTTATTCTTTGTAAATCCTTTCTTATCCTCTCATTACAATCAACTGTTAACATCTCAATTAGGTTTATATTATTGTATTATCTTATTAATAACTGTAAAAGCTATTGAATCGTACTATTGATTACACTGTCCGACAAAAATCAATTTTTCCAAAAATAACAAGGTTTTAAAAGTGGATTCTGATAGAACTCGAGAAAAAAAAATTATACATGTCCCGGCGTTTTAAAAGCTTACGTCTAATTTTCTTTTTACGCGGGCCTAAAGCTTGCCCATTTCTAATAGGTTAAGTGTAATAAATCATAGGACAACTTGTTAGTTTTGCATCAAAGCTTGTTTATTTTTTCAGCAACTTATAATCAAATTTTTCGTAGAATATTTTCTTTCGACGTATTAACCCTTTAGTGCCCACCGTTATGGGCTTTTTTTTGCTCTTTTCAAAAATAGTTACATTTTTGAACTATTACGAGGGTCGATAAAGGGTTAATATGTTGAAGAAATATGTTGCCCATGAAATTCTACTGTACAACAAAAATTTGTAAACTTGAGTTTAGTAAAAATAAACCCAAATTCCAAAAATGATTAAAATTTACACCTTTTATACGCAGTGAACTGGTGTGTCTTGAAAAATATTTACTAAGCTAAACATTTATTTAACTTTGCAAAATAAACTTTAATTAAGTAATTAATTAAATTAAGCACTTATGTCTTCAAATGTGTATTAGCTTTTTCAACAATTTTTTTCCCCAATTTTGGTACTTAGTAAATTTATAAAAATTATTACTTCGGTCTATTAAGTAGCCCAGTTCAGTTCAGTTTACTAAAGTCTTCTAGTATTTTTTTATATGGATAATATTTTCTTTGTTTCCATAAAGTGACAATGCAGAAAAATATGATTGGTTTTGCTACATTCTCTCAGAAAATCATGTTTATTGTTTTAATAGTAAAGTTTAAGATATTTTTAAGTTGTATTTTCACAGTTCACTGCGTATAAAATGTGTAAATTTTAATCATTTTTGGAATTTGAGTTTATTTTTACTAAACTCAAGTTTACAATTTTTTGTTGTTCATTGGCCTATAGTAAAATTTCATGGGCAATATATTTCTTGAATATATTAACCTTCTATCGACACTCGTAATGGGTCAAAAATGTATTTTTTTTTTAAAGGGCAAAAAAGGCCAATAACGATGGATACTAAAGTGTTAATATGTTAAAAAAAATATTTTACGAGAAATTCTATTATGAGTTGCTGAACATACAAACAAGCTTTGATGCAAAACTAACAAGTTGTGATTTATTATACTTTACCTGTTAGAAATGGGCAAGCTTTAGGCCCGCGTAAAAAGAATGTTAGTCGTAAGCTTTTAAAACGCCCAGACATGTATAATTTTTTTCTCGAGTTCTATCAGAATCCACTTTCAGAACCTTGTTATTTTTTTGTGTGTTGAACAGTGTTAGTTTACCAAGCATTTTTCTCTGAATGTATGCAATTGAGTTTAATTAAGGCTTCTCAACGAACATTTTGGAGCTGTTTACAAAACACTACAACCCGATTTTTGGATCTGGGGTCATGTGGGGTGTTTTCGAGAAGATTTTTCAGCTGACATGTTCACTAATCTTTATTAATTTTGAATACGAAATTTTCCGGGGCAAAAACGGTCACTACCAGTGCCAAAGTTGGGCAATTCTCTATGGCTATACTCTCATTCTCAATCCTATGCACCATTAAATAGAGTAAGTAATTCAATTGCAAACGACAAACAAACTTCAACTTCATTTGAATGTTTTTCACAAAATTTTACTTAAACAGAGTGGAATATCTAGAAAACTCAAGAACTTGGTTTCCGACAAGTTCAGATTAAAATTATTTATGCCATAGGCTTCTGTTTTGTCATTTTAGTATTGCTTTTTAACCGTTTTTCCAACAAGCAATTGCAATGAAGGGAGATTCAGGAGAATTTTAGGTTTTTATAGACAACATTGACAATGACATCTACCGAAGAAAACTTTCAAAATATTTATATTAACATTAACTGCTGCGCAGAAGTGCTCGGGTTCATATCTCGGCACGCTCAAAAATCAAAAATAGAAAATAGAAATTTTTCTACATGGCACCTCCTATTGGCTGGTAATGGCAAACCTCCAAGAGTAAAAAAAATGCTTATGAAAAACTTTTCACTTCGCCGTTCGGTTTCGGCATAAAACTGTAGGTCCCTTCCATTCGCGTATAAATATAACTCACACAGCATGAATGAAAGCGAAAAGCTCGGCCTTGACCCTCCAGGGGCTGTTGTGCCATAATAGTAGCAATACTTTCTTTTGTGAAACACATGTTAATATAATAAAGACACTTTCGAAACATGTACCTTAAAAGTTTTATTTTTCTAAATTGCTTGACTGTTACTAATTTGCCAAACTTTTATAAATTTATAAAAATTTCAAGTGAATAGTGAGAATTAAGTGCTTTCTTTAAACTTTTTCGTTTGAAAATGAGAAAAAACAAATACTTACAAAGAACATTAGCTGCTTACAAAATAAGTAAGTAACAAGAAAAAAAAAATAAAAAAAATAAAATCTTACTAAAATGGTACTTTGAAGTACATTGTTGCTCCTTTTTTCTACTTTTGGTGCCTTTTGATAGCCTCAAGCAAATGAAATGTTAAAACAAAACGAAAATGAAAATGAAAACGTCTAGAATGAATTCCATAAAGAAAGCAACTAAAAATTACTTCTTAAGCTATTCAGTTCAGTACTTGAAGAAGAGTTGCACTGCACTGCTAAAAATATGAAAAAAAAATGGGCACTTAACAGTGTTGCCAATTCTTAGCAATTTATTTTTAACTTCACTTACTTTTCCATTATTTTTTTTTTTTGTTGATTGTGCAAAAGTGTTAGTCAAGCGCTCAGCTATTTTTTATTTTCATTTGGGTTTTCGCTTTTCGCAAATCAATTTGATGAAGTTGTTTAGGGAACAGCAATGCAAGAATAGAGCAGGATATTCAAGGATACTAGCAACAACATGAGACAATGGAGTCATTAAGTTTTTCTTCATTCAATTTCTTTTATTTCTCATTTACTTTTTTTTTTTTTTTGCTTTGATTGGTTGTTGGTGTCTGTGGAAAATAAATTATTTTGATAGCATTTTCTTTCGTGTTTTTGTTTTTTTTTTTTATTTTTTTTTATTTTTTGCGTGATTAATTGCATAGAAATTATGAATTAATGATGCTCATTTTATGGTCAAAGTATCTGTATAAAGTATAGAAAGGGTATGAAATACTCAAGACTTTATAGTCTTTATGCTTCATTTGAGGCAAAAAAAAGCACAAAATTGTTTAATAACATCCCTTTTTTATAAAAAGCTAATTATAATTAAATTTGTTTATTAGCGCAGGAAAAATGCGGGCAAAACAGACAGGCGTTAAGATTTTCAAAGGCCGTAAATGCTAATTTGTTTTGAAAAAATATCATCCTAGTATCTTTTTGAATCTTTTTAAATCTTAACAAGATTTCAATTAAACTCATTATAAGAAAATTTTCATATCATCATCATGGCAAACTGTTGTGATCATTTACTACCCTAATTTATTAACTCACCCACTGGCTGGCTGATAATTCACTTCACTTTACTTCAGTTCTGTTTGGTACACTATACGAAAATGAAGCATCTTAATAAATCTACATTTAAATTATTTAAATTTAACGTCATTCTCGATTAACATGATAAACTCAGAGTCCATTTAATTCGTTCACTTACTACTACTTGTGCATATACATATAAACACATACAAATATATCCATACAGTACACAAAACAAGTAAGTAGTATAGCGCATCGTCATGGTTGCGTTTCCTTTTTCGTCCTTATACTCATGTATGTACGTGTACTCATACATACTAACAGGTACTTCGTGTTGTTGTTGTTGTTGGGTTGATACTAGCATACTTCGTGCGCACAGAGAATTAACTTGTGTGTCATTTTCATGTTGCCAATCTGATAAGCAACGGAAAAAATATTCAGCTTATTTCACATTTTCATACCATTTTATAATAACTTAAAATGAATGTTATACATCATTCAAGTACCTACCAGCAGCAGCAGTAGCAACAGTCGGTAGTAACAAACATTGGCAACAGTAGCCAATTTTAAGTTGGTGCAGTTTCAGTTTTTCGGTTCGGTTTGTTTCAGTAATTTATTGTTGGTAATTATTTTCAATTGTTATCTTTTTGTAGCAAATCTATAAAATAAATGTAGCTTAAGTTAATATTATAAAAATATGCAGAAAAAAAAAGGCAAAAGATAAAATGTAAATATTTAAATTGTGTATGAACGATAAAGTTAACGGTAAATTAAAGTTAGCGAAGGTAAAATAATAAATACTTTTACATATGTACAGAGAATAATTTGAACTTTTAATTTACTACGGACATTTCTATGTCATTCTTGGCACTACATAAGAGAGTAATGCTTGTTTCACAATTCACTTCAAGAAAACTATTACGTATTATGCAAAATGATGGAATGTTTATTTAAGGCACCTTCTGTTAAGCTTTCCTTATAGTTAATTTTTTATCTAAATACTCGACTAAAACTTAGCTTAGTATATATACTATGTAACTAACAGACCTCTTCACGTTATCGCATATTCATATTTGTCTTAAACTGTAACAAATCTAAACGATACTTTAGTCAAAATTTAGTTAGATCAAAACAGAAATAAAGTAAAATGTTCAATCTTTTAAATGAAGTTTTTGTCGAAGTACTTATCATGTCCAATACTTATCATTGCCCACAATTTTTAAGGCATAGTTCGGAATATAATTCTTAAGTTATGCAAATAGGTTTATGAGTTTTTGAGATACACAAGAACTTTGACATTATTAGCCCCCCTTCTCGAGTTTTTTCCAAATTGTTATGTGGGAGCTCCTTCTAGCGTTTATTTTGCAACTAAATTTTTGGCACAAATGGATTGGCCTAACTGAAAAATTCCTTGTATGCTAATTCCGTTTGAAACCGATTATAAAAGGATATATATGGATATATTTAAACTATAGTATAAAAATTTCAAAAAATTCAATGAGTACGCATTTTTTCTTTTTTTTTTTTTTAAAAGAATAATGTTAAAGGCCTCAAAAATCCATGTAAAGAGGAGGGTTGTTAAGTCGATCTACAACGAAGCATTTAAAATTTTTGATTGATATTCGTTGTTGTTCTGATTTTTTACCATCTGGCCGGTTTTTAAATGTTTTTTTTTTTTTTAACTTCGCTACACATGATTGACTTCGGCATAGCAAGTTGATTAAAAATGTTAATACGTCTGAAGATTCGAGATTCAGTGACCCAAACTTCACATACGTCGAACTAAAATGTTATTTTATTTTTGGAAATTAGGCGGACCCAAATATGATTAGTTTATACTTTTTAAAGTTTTCAAGATTATTTATAAGGACGTGAGGAGTAAAGTAAATTGGGGAAAAAAATCAAACGAACAAAATTTTTTATTTTATTTTGTGGCTAAACAGCCATTTTAAATTTTACTTCTTCCCCTTCTTTTTCCGGTTGAGAAAATACTTTATTCATTCTTAAGATAAATTGATCTCGTTTAATTAATTTTGCTTGCATAAAACTTGAGTCTTTGTGTGAAATTAAGTATCCATATCTTATTCATTATCTTAAAATTAACGGAAATGACAAATTTTGAAAAGATTTGGTTTCCTGTGCTTGCTGTGTCCTTAAGCTGAAAAAAAATTCTACAGGTTTAAATATGTTTAAAAATGTATTTGAAAGAGTTTTGTTTTTCAAAATTTTCAGTATAAGGAGTGAGATCGAAAAAATCTTAACATATATAAAATTCAATAATTTTTAAACGGTTGATTTTAGAGTTTTGATTTTTTTTTTATTTAATTGATAATATTTTACAAATTACAGAAAAATATAACTTTTATAGTTCTAACCACTATTTATGAACTCGTGGACCTTTTTTGGTAAGTCTTCCATTAGAGATTTGATAGTTGTTTCAGTCATCTTTTTGGAACAGTTTGCCCATCTCCAATCTCCATCTGCCAATCTTCGATACTTTGGGACACCTTTTTTTGTGCTCTTTAAGTTTCTTTTCACAAGAGCCCAATATCTCTCCACTGGCCTTAGCTCCGGACAATTTGGAGGATTGGCCTCTCTTGGTACAAAAACTATGTTATTACTTTGGTACCACTCCAGAGCTTTCTTGCCGTAGCGACACGATGCCAAATCGGGCCAAAAATATGTGGACACAATGTGCTCTCTTATGAAAGGAAGAAGTATTTTTTTCAAGTATTCTTTGATGTATATTTCGGTATTTATAGAGCCCACTGTAACAAATGACTTGCTTCTTTTGCCGCAACTGCATATAGCTTGCCATACCAGGAATTTTTTAGGAAATTTTGTCTGCTTTTGGATTCTAAGTTGTTCTTCGATATTTCCTCGAGCATCAGCAACATAAAAATTTTGACCCGGAAACTGCGTAAAATCTGCCAGTACATACGTTTCGTCGTCCATTATACAACATGAATATTTTTGTATGGAATTCGATTTTAATTTCCGAGCCCTACTTTTGGCGTCTAAATTTTTTGCAGCATTCCTGTCTGCAACTTTTTGGACTTTGTATGTTTTCAAACATGCATTGGCTTTAACTTTTCGCACCAAATAGTCAGAGCACTGGGCTAACCGGGCAGCTTTTCTACCAGATGTAATTGAAAATCTTTTCAATATGCTATCTATTTTCTTGGTTTTCCCAATATCACGTGGTCCTTGTTTTCTTCCCGAACCTGGTTTCCTATTGATAGTCAAATTCTCCTGAAACTATTTAAAAACATTGGAAACAGTTTGACGGCAGATCTTCAATTCTTTGGCCAATTTTTTGTAGGACCAATTTGGATTTTTTTTGATAATTTTTAATAATTTTAACTCAATTCAAACTCACAATAAATCTACATGTTTGTCATTAAAAATAACAACTGACATATTTTTCAAAGATAACTAGATCAAAGAAATTATTAAATTTTACACCCAAAAAAAATTATTGGGTAAAACGTGTGTTATGATTTTTTCAATCTCACTCCTTAATTTGAAAAGAAGAAGTGGTGAATCCGAATCGAGATGCTCAGGATTTCAAGACGTCAGGATTTCGAAAAATACTAACCCAAAAGTGCTAGAAAGACCAGTTTTGGCTATTTTCCACAGTATAAAATCTAGCGAATTTTTTCAAAATTTCTTTATTAGTGTGGCTTGATGAAACTAGAAAAACTTTTCCTTTAGGCCATAGTAACTAGGTCAGTTAATAAATCTTTAGAATTTTCAGAAATTTTAACCTAAAAATATAACATCACAAATTTGGCAATTTTCTATTAAATCCAGAAACTAATTTCTATAAGTATATTTTCATTTTAAACCGTTTAGGTAAGGTATTGATCCAATCTTGAAATTGATTAAGGTTTTGAAAAAAAAAACTGACTTTAAATTATAATATGGCGATTTGGATTTTATTTGAATTTATAAAATCAACTTTTGAGAGATTTGTTACAGTTTTCATAAAAAAATACTATTATTCACATTTTTTAAATTATCTTAATCCAATCAATTGGTAAATTAAAATTGAATATCTAATATTAACATGTTTGGATAAGAATTTTTTAAAATTTAGTGTGCGCCGGAAGAAAAATGTTATCAGTTTCCAGCGAAATTAACTGTGAAAAATTGTTTTTAGATTTTATAGATGATAGAAAATGGCTGAAGTCGCCATTGTCACAGTTTTGGGTTAAGATTTTTTGACATCTTGATGAGATAGAACAATTCTGCATACCGATTTGGATTTACCCCACAAATATACCTATACAGGAAATCACTACTTATTTTCAATCATCTGAAACCTTGAAGGTCTGTGTTATTATTGGCAGATTAATTTATATTAGTATACGGTTCGGGGTAAAATCTACCCGTCTGGGGCTTTAAAACTAATTAATTTGGAAATGTTAGCAATTTTTGTAATGTTCGTCATCATTGTTAATTTTAGTCAAATGAGTAGTATTTGAATTTGCACAACTTTAAGCTTAAATTTGACAATGGGTTCAACTAACTAATTGGGAAAGTTCACGAAAGTTTTTTCTCAGAATTTCGCTTTTTCCTACCGAATTGTACAAATATAGAACTGGACTACGGAAACTTTTCTGAAATTATTTCGATATTAGCATAGCAGTCCTCGATAAAGTTGTTCTTCTGGTCTATACCTTTGATTCTTTCAATATTTGCTAGTGACTTTGTGCCAATTGGATTTGTGAATAATGAAATTCACTGAATATGTACTGTATTAAATATCAATTTGGAAAATTTCGTTTAAAAATGGCTGAGCCTCATTCCATCAAATTTAAGTTAATTCGTAGGCATTAATATCTTAACTTTCCCCACTATTATATTTTTATAATACATATACCATAAATCAAAAGTGATCTGTTTTTGTTATTTCAAAGTAGCTCGATTAAGCTATAATCTCTATCAGTGACACTTATTCCAACCCATGCCAAATCCTAATAATCGGCTTAAATCAACTTTCATAACAAAATACAAAATCTATTTGTATAGATAGAAGAAAAACACTCTGTTGGCCACAAAACATTTAAAAAGTGGTTAAAATGCGACAAAACGATTAAATGCAAATATGAAAAAAAGAACATTTTATTTGGAGTGATGCACGAATATTGTAGATAAATAAAACATAAAACATTTTCACAAAATTAAGGGTAAAACCAACAACAACATAGAAATAAACAAAAGATTCTGTTTGATATGAATGGAAAAACAACAACTGTCAACATATGTCGCTGCGATACACATGGGCGTAAATACGCAGTAACAATAATAACAACGGCAGGAGGAACAGCAGTAGTAGCTAGTCGATGGGTATTTTAAAATGTAAAACATGTCTAATCCTTTGAGAGCTGTCACTGCAACTGAAAGTGTAAGAGCGTTTGAGCATACATACATATCTAAAAGCAAGCTGGCAGCAGGAGAGATATTGGCCATGTATATATGAATGAGTGAATGCGGTGAGAGTTTGTCTGTCTGTATCTATGTCTGTCTGGCTAGATGAAATGGGCTTAACCTTGATATTGCAGCAACAACAATAACGACAAACATTTAGTGCTATGTACATTATATATGCACAAAGGTACATATATAGAGAAAAGTACAAACACACACACTCTAGACTCGCACAAATACAAAGAACCGAATTAAATTGGCTACAACCTTTTCAGTTAACAGAAACAAAAAACAGTTGGTAAGTAGTAATTTGAAACAAATGGTTGCAGTAAAATGGACATGCCTGCAAACAACAACCAAAATGACAATCAAACAAGGAGGCGGGGAACATTCATGTACATAATTTTTAAGTGGAATTTTATCTAAAATGATAATAAACGTACGCAATTTACTTACCCTTTTCATATTTATACATACATGCATACATACTTATAGAGGTACAAGTGAATAAATAAATTTTGTTATATAGAACGCCACAAAGTATGCAATAATAAATTTTCACTTTTAAACTACCGCCAGCATTCAACATATACTAGAAAGTAGCTTATGCTTTTCTAACAATAACTTTTTGTTGTTGCTGCTGGTGAAATATTTCTGTGTGTATAGAAAGTTATGTACCCACACATATGCATACATAGCATACGTTTATTCATCCGCAAATTTATTGCCAGAAATTATTAAAAAATTAATAACGCTTCAATGCATTTTTTTGCTTGCAGCATTTTAAAACACAAACAAACATAAAGCCGCTTTGGTGTGCGCATAAAATTCATTCAAAACACACACACACACATATATATAGTGCTTAGCTGCATATGTGTGTTCGAGTGCAGGCGTGTGCGTTTAAATTTGTTTGTATTATGCATGCTACACTCTAAAGCAAATACACGTGTTGCTACTTTGAAAGTTTTTATTTTCTTCTTTTCTGGTTTTTGTTTGCATTTATATGTGTTTAAAACTTTAATAGCGTATTTCGCTTAGAGACCGTTCATGTGTATGAGTGTGTGCTGGCAACTCTTTTTGCTGTTGGCTAGCGTTTTTTTTATATTTATTTTAATGCTACTTACTTAAGTTGAGATCCTGGCAAATGTGTTAGCAGATTATTTTACTTCATTTTCTAATTTTATTGCGCAAGAAGAAGATTATCGTGAATGTGGACTGTATGTTTGAGAATTTGTGTAGTTTTCAGCTTTAATGTGACAGTAGTTTTAACTAAATAATTGGAATAAGGGAGTGAACATTTTATCACAGAAGTTTATTTTCAGAGTTTTGTCTTTATCTACCGAATTGTACCATATGTGAGTACCCGAAGCTTTTATTTTTTTTTTTGGGAACGCAGTTCTTGATATAACAGCTCTTCTGGTCTATGTATATCTTTGAAATAGAAAGTTGTCAGCCTTGAGTCTCTGTCTCGCACTAGCTTAGTTCATTCCCCTTCCCTACATAAGACGTTTTTTAGAATCAAGTAAAAGCGAAATAGTGATTTTCGAAGTTAAAAGAAGAAAATTCCAAAATTTTGAGTCTATTCTAAATTTGAAACTAGAATTTTATTATCAGCTCGGGCTTAGAGAACAATTTTGTATTTAGACCATAGAGATGTGATGTGATTTTTATTGAATTACAAAGATTTCCGTTTGGCACTTCCCGAATCCCAATTTGGCCAGTTCTTGGACTTTCCTACCAAAGATAAAATCACCGGATTGAAGTGTATTTTTGTACTAATGAATAGAAATATGTGTGTGGAAGAATTTGGATTAGTAGGAACCTGTAGGACCAATCTTCTAAACCCAGTATTTGAAGATCTGCGTGGCTGCCAGCTGCTAAAATGATCAGATCAATATCACACAAATTTAATTATCTTTATGACCTAACAAACTTATAGTTTTGCATTTTATGAATGATAGTATCCGGGGGCACCAGATTCACTCACACACAGTAACACTTCAGTTAAACAATACGTGACTGGATCATAATGTTTCCGGTAAAGCGAAGTTAGTTTCATTTGCAAGGATCTGAAATTTCATTCACTTTGCCAACCGTTTCGGTCTTCTAAACAAAACACCAAGTGGAGATAAATGTTTAGGCGAAAAAATGTCTACAGAACGTATTTCGGTTGTTATTGCTTGTAGATCGGATGGTTAAAAAAAAATTTCCACTTTTTTCATCGGAAAGTATTAGAAATATTTTAAAAAAAAATTAGCAAAAAATTAAAAGGCATGAATGACAGTTGACCTCTTCACAGACTGAAGAGGTCAGAGTTTTTAGAGTAAAAAAAAAAAAAATTTTACCCGTCTCATACTGTACGTTTTCAAGAAAGTACCTCTAGGGAGCGTCACCACTTGGGACTAATCACGCTTCAGGAAGATGAACCAAGGAGTACCAAACATGGAGGAATTCTGCGACCGAGTTCCTATAGTGGACTATCCAAAGATCCTGGATGTCGCCTTCGATAGTCTGTTCATCCTTGTAACACATGCAACTAATATCAAAAATCGACTGAGGGGACACAATAGGGTCCTTAAATTGCTAGCGGGTAGCGCATGGGGCAAAGATAAGTAAACTGTACTCACCACCTACAAGGCTATTGGATCACAAGCTGTCATCTCATGCCACACGAAGACCACTTGCACAATAAGGTAAAGTTGCTTAAGGAAACTGAACGCAAAACATTTCTATCAAAGCAATACCTCATCGCATGTCACCACGACTTGAGCAGCACCTCAGCAATATTCACTACCTCACGACCTCAATGCATATTGTTTAAGTGGACACATCTTTATCTAATTTTCACAACACCCTAATTTTGTAGTACATACAAAAACATCTTCTCTGTTCCTTCGTTCAATTGCTGAATTCCTGTTGTAAAACTGAACTGTTAGGTGACTTGTAGTTTTAAGTTGTATAAGAAGATCTCTTCTGGGTCCAATCGCCCTAGAGTAAGCATCTTACTTCTCTCGAAATAAAGAATTATATATTAAACCGAAATAACATTCTTTTTCTACACCTACGGTGTCCCTTCTATTTCGTTTAATATTAAATACTTTATATTCAATCTATTCTAATTCGACTGAGTTCCACTCTAATACACCTACGGTGTCCCTTCTCTTCTTTTACATCATAATATATTCTTTCTACAAAAATTACATACAAAATATCCACATATAAAGCATTGACCCTGGAAGTCGCACACTAGCAATAGGTCACAAATGCCAGAAACAATAGACAGCCAAACATTCTTTTAAATGGCCGCCGCCCATCGTTTGTGACTACGAGAAGCAGCTACCGCGTAGCATAAAACGCACTTGTTTTTAATATGTTCGATACTGAGTAGTATCGATACTTTTTCCCCGATACTCTGAGGGTATCGATACCAATGATACTTGAGTGAGTAAATACTTGATATCGATACTTGAGTCAGAAATTTCGAACACTAGATGTGGGTGGAGCCTAATACTTAACTGCTACTTGTTATGTTTAGATAGAAGAATCATCCACACCTACCCAGACAACAGACCTCAAAACACTGTGCATCTTTTTTAATGTCCAACAAATCTCACCGGCTTGATATCTTTATCACTCTGTACACAACCCTTAGATGTGACCCGATACCTGGGCTTAGACCTAACAGTACAACCCACATGACTACTATGCGCATTTATTACGAAAATTTGACGCTGCTGCAACAACAATTAAGTCAATATAAAGTTTTCTAAGTTATCATTACTGAAAAACTAATTTCTAAGCAGAACTTTTCCAATTCAAATTTCTGAAACACACTCCAGTAAAGCAATCATTTTTATTTATTATTAACTAACGTCATAAGATATCTTCTTTTTTCCATGCCATGCTTAGTTTTTTTTCTCACTGGAGCAATTGAAGATCGAATGGGTGTCCAATCTTGAATAATTGAAGGGGACTAAGCGCCAAATTTTTTTTTTTTTTTAGAAGATAAATTTTTGGGAAAATATTTGTCAAGCCTAATATGATTGTAAAGGTTTTTATGTCTTATTTATTAAAAAAAAAACAACAAAAATACGAGAATATTTGCTTGGGGTCTAAATCCAATACAAATTGCAGCTTTTTCATTTATATTTTTTGTTATATTCCCATTCAATGTTTTTGGCGCTTAGACCCTTTAGACTTACAACCCTTCAATTGAAGAAGTCCGTTTAGAACTATCAGAGATTCAAGACAGAAGTGACATCAAGTAAAAGTACGTATTGGGAACTGAAAATTAGAAATTGAAATGCAAAATGACAATATATACATTCATAATATATAGGAATCCCCTAAGTAAACCAATCAACAATTCAATTGAAAAGTCTTACACACAACTTTGCTCTGAATAAATTTCCATTTCCGCTCACTGTATTTGCCAAACAATTCGCCAAACCACCTGTGACACCGCAGCGGCAGCGGTTGCTATAAATATAAAGCAACATAATCCAAACAGAAATATTTTGATGACCCTAAGGAAATTGCAATGACAATGGCATGAAACTGCATGTAGTTATGAAATATGTATCTGTGTGTATGCCGTCAGCCAAAAGAGTGAACATCTTGGCGCAACGACGAAAGCAGCAACAACAATAACGGCAATCTCAACCACTAGTGTAATATCAAAAACTCTCTAAAAACAACAAATGTGCAACAGAAGCATTCTGTTCAAAAGAGATTTCACACCTATCAGCAAGAAGCTAACAAAACTCTAACTAAAACAACAGCAAACAGCAGCTACAACAAATGCAATACATATGGCAAAAGATGCAAGCGAAGCAAAAATTGACTTGGCTTGAGTTGGCTTGAATGGAGCAACATTTACCAAAGCGCCATTAAGACAAACGACGAATTTGCCTTAAAACGAGCAACTATACGTCCGTGTCTTCAATGTACACAAAGGATACACACAAAAGGAAGAAATATGCAGCAAGGAAAGAAATATGTGGATGTGTGTGAACACAATCTAAAAGTGAAACTTTAAAGTTGTATGTGTGCATATATATCATAAAAGTCAACAGCGTCATTAAAACTCATACTCATTCCCTGCGCAACGCTGTTCAAAACCTTCAAAGTCGTCTCGCCATAAATGATTTATCATATAAAAATTAGTGGCAGGAATTACGCTCGTTGTATGCTGATGATGAGTATGAGCCTAACCAACAGCAACAGCAGGAATAGCAATAGTAGCCTCATTCACCAAGGACGACAACAACAAACCGGAACCAGCAAAACACAATGACGTTGACGATAACGGCAACGGCAACGACTACGGATGCGACAAGTGAAGTTTGTGGCTGTAAGTGCCACAAAAATCGTTTGCCTAAACCGCCAGAAACAAATTACACACAAAAAAGAAATATTAATATTAACGTTAAAACGTAACGCTCAACGCCACGAAAACGGAGCAAAAACTCATTCAATGAAAACTTTCCTGGCGTGATACTTCCGGAAATCATTTTAAAAATTCAAAGGATTAAACAAATTTGCGTTGATTATGCTCAAGCATAAAAGTGTAAAACAAAAATGAATAATACTATGGATAATCTTGCACATAACACGTTGATCCGTCTGTCCGTCTCTCGCTTTGGCTTTACGTATGTAGATATGTCTATTGACATCGTGTTTATGTGTACATAGCAAACAGTGGAGTTTGAAATTCCTAGCATGTACCAAGTCCTTGTGGTTTTAATTGTTTTTTTTTTTTCTTGTGTGTGTGTGTGTGTGTAAAATTTTGCACACAGTTCTATGCAAAAAAGCAAATAAAAAAATTACACAACTACGTAGTTCGGGAAATTTCCCAACGTAACTTCCTTTATAGCGTGAACTTTTTGTGCGAATGTGAAATAATTTTTTGGTAAGCCACAGAAATTTGTGTGCGAACATGAAGTTAACTTTTTTTTCCTACTTTTCTACTACACTTTGATTGCAAAATATAACTATGTACAAAAAAAATCCAAAAAAATTTAGATAAATTCAAATTTGGCCAAGTGCTGCGTCTATACACCTACACACCTTTGCTAGCATCATGGACTTCGAACCACTTTCTAGTCGTAATGATAATTGAAATTTTGTGTTAGTAATTCTCATCTTTATTTAATTTGGCTAAGTTCGTTTCAGTTTGGTTTAATAGGCTTCAACAATTTTCATGGGATTTGAATGCTGTCTTCGTCGTTTAATTGCATTAATTTTGATCCTGAACTTTAATAAGCAAATGCGACCGTAACCATAACCATAATAATACGTGACCTTTTTGCGTAATTCATTATTAATTCAAGGGCATCTCCACGTAGCCATAGCCGTAGCTGTGGCCGTGGCCGTGGTTTTGGCGCTGACGAAGGCAATTGGCAGTTTTATTGCGGTCACAATTGATGAGCACATGTTGCTGTGAGTGTGTTATTGACAGATGAAGATGAAGAAAGTAGTATGCATAGTAGTGGTGAAGTAAAGTAGTTGACTTCGGTTTAAGTGGTGAATTGATAATTAAGAAAATAGAAAAGTATTTTACTCGTATTTGTATTATTGGTAAAGGTGCGGTTAACAGATAGACAGAAACGAAAGATGATGAGGGTATGAGACTAAAAATAGAATATTATTAAAATAAACGTAGATGAGGTGAAATAGTAGGAGGAAATAATAATAATAGTAATTAGAAATCGATTAGATTAGTCTGGTATATAGAGATTATATTATAGGAATATGAAGAGAATTGGGGGAATAAAGAGTGGAATGGATCTGAACTGACTATGTATGAGATAATGCCGAACATTACCAACAAATGATTCGCAATTTATGCTCTGTATATTAATTTGCTGCTAGCATAATTTGTTATTGGGGAATTAATAACTAAAAATGTGTAGCATAGAACTATGTGTAAGAAAAAAATTGGGCTCGGAACCTCTGTAATGAGAGTCTAGTATTCTGACGTTGTCTATAAAAAATATGCAACACAATAAAAATATATTATATCGTGATGTATGTGATACCGTCCTTATGTCAATACGAAAAGAGGTGATGGGAAAAGTAGAGATAAATAAAAAATAATATTAGGCCATCAGGCTATTTATATCGATACAACCTTTTTTTCGATTTCCTTGAACGTTTCAACCTGTGGGTTTGGGCAGTACGTCACCGATCTACGTCTATATTCTTAACTTAAGGGGAGGGCATGAAAAATTCATGGATTTTGGGAATTTTTTCAAATATAAACTAAATAATTTTGGAAACGTATTTTATTCCTCTATCAATGGAGAATAAATTCCAGTTTTATTTATTAAAAAAAAAGAACAAAGACGGCTCCAGCTTCCATAAAATATAGCCTTGCAAGGCGTGTTTTGGTCTGCGCGTGGCGTTCCATACCTTTGCCAGTTTATTTGAAACAAAAACGGATTAAAAATTATTAAACTAAACTAAATTTTTGGGAGCTTATCGTTTTTCGTTTTCTGAAAAAACCGCTGAATAACAAAATGGCAACTGTTTGAAAAAACTATTTCTGAATTAATTTTTGATAAAAATCACTACCTGACGTCCTCAAAAACTGAATTGACCCCCCCCCCCGCCCCCTCCGCGTGTTGAAAAATCCTGTCTTCAGAAAATCTCATTTAAAGTTTAACGTTAGAAGGAACTCAGCCGGCGAACGGGTTCCCTCAACTACATATAAATTATAAAATAGTTTAGATATGAAAATACCCTTTCACTCACGTGTTTTGAATACTTTGAGAATGCAAATTATGTAAAAAAAAGTCGTATTTTTCATCGTCATGAACGCAAACCTCCCCTTAATGCAGCTTGCTACTTATATGTAGGCCCATTTTTGGACCTATTTTACAAATCGCTGATGCTATTTATTTTGGGCTACTACATAAATCTCGAGAATATGACGAAGACTACGATTCGACCATAAGCTCAGTAGCAAACCAGGATTCGAATTCATCAAAAGGTTTTGGATGGCCAATTTGATTTGAAAATGAGTAATGAGATTTCGGACGAGTTCAACACTTGACGAAATTAGAAATAAGAGCCTGTAGCTACAGTGCCGGTCATATAATTTGCAACCAAAATCACTTGTAGTTTAAATGACTTCTTAAGTTCACTAAAATAATTTTTATCAAAAATCTTTTTTATTCAAAACAAAGTGAATTTATTGCCATTTATTATAAAAAATTAAAAGTACAAAATTATGTTGCAAATAAAAAAAGAAAGAAGTTATATTAAATTAAAGTCTGAATTGAGGGGGTCAAAACATTTGGAAATAGAAAAAGTTAATGTGAAAATTTAAGGAAAATCGAAAAAGTTTTCAAAACTTTGTTGCATATCCATTATTAACAATCACTGTTGCACGACTACGTGCTATTGGCTCTATTAAATGTTTCGCCTGATCGATTTGAACTTGCTTCCATTGCTTTTGAGCATCCTCATACATATCCTCTAGTTTCTTAAACGTATTCGTGTTAATCTTTGTTTTCATGAGCATCCAATGGCTTTCAATTGGGCTTAGAAAGGGGGAGAAATACATAGTTTATCTCAAAAAGAAATTATGAAAAAATATTCAATACACATGTCGACGATTTCGCGAATTGTTGACAGCGGTATCGTCCTCGCAAAGAAATGTGTGGAAATAGAAAACTTACGAAACTACCAAATTGATGAAAGCGAATCAGAAAGTGGAACTGAGAGAAATTGGACTTTTCAACAGTTACAAAATGCTTTGTTTTTAGATGAGAGCAAAATTAACATGTGCGGTTCTGTCGGAAAAGAATTTGTTAGAAGATCGCACGGTAAAAGTCGACTCTAGACATACACTGGGTACGGTAAAGCACCTGGTCTGGAGCTGCTTCTCAGCTCATAGTAGGTCCAACGCATCACATTCGGTGAATTATGAAATACCACCTTGATCAAAAAGTTCCCGGAATTTATTCAGAAAATTAAAAATACAAGTTTATTCATCTAAATCTATATTGCCCCCTTCAAAGTAATCCCCATCGACTGCAACACACTTATGCCAGCGTTTGATCCAATCCTCGAAACATTTTTTATATTCGGTTTTCATCATGTCCTTGTTCCTGCGATTTTTCCATTACTTCCTCTCGGCTGCTGAAACGTGTTCTCCGTAATGGTTTTTTAACTCGATTGAACAGAAAGAAGTCACAGGGAGCCAAGTCAGGTGAATTAGGTGGCTGTTGGATGGTATTTGTTTCATTTTTCGTCAAAAAATTACTAATAATGATGGCACTGTGTGACGGTGCGTTATCATGTTTTCTGTCCACAATTCTGGTCTCTTTCGGCGAATTGTTTCACGCAAACGCCTCATAACGCCCAAATAGTACTCTCTGATGGTTAATTTATGGTTATTGGCCAAAATTACTTTTACTTTATCAACGTTGTCGTTGATTTTCGATGTCGATGGTCTGCCACTGCGTTCATTGACTCACGACCACTTTTGAACCGATCGTGCCACTGGTAAACGACCGTTTTCTTTAGAGAATCGTTGCCGAAACACTTTTCTAATATTTCCAACGTTCGCGCACCATTAAATCCATTTTTTACGCAAAATTTAATACAATACAATTTAATAAAATTTTAAAAAATCGCCAACACCCACAGAGATTTTGACTCTTGGCTACGTAACTTTTGCAAATGTCAAACTATGATTTAGAGGGCATATCAACAACAGATGTACCAACTTAACAAAAAACAGAACTCAAATCGGAACGATGGGAGCGCCAAACGGTGGTTAGTCCGGGAACTTTTTGATCAAGGTGGTACAACGATTATAAAAACCTTACACTGCTGTACGCTAGCTTGGAAATGCCGCTTGATTGGACGTTTCCACAGAATCATAACCTAAAGCTCATGTCTAAATTGTTAAATGCTTGCCTTGTGGCAAAAAATTGTGGAATTTCTCATTTGTCCAGTATAGTTCCTCGATCTAAACCCAATTGAGAGTCATTGGATGCTCGTGAAGCGAAAGATTGCCACGAATACGTTCAAGAAACTGAAGAATCTGCATGAGGATGTTCAAATGCAGCAGAAGTGAGTTCGAATCGATCAGACGAAGCATTTAATATAGCCAATGCGACGTAGACGTGCAACAGTGATTACTTTTTCGATTTATGATTTTCCTTCAATTTTCACATTAAATTTTTCTCGTTGCATATGTTTTGACCTCCTTAATTCAGACTTTAATTTAATATAACTTCTTTCTTTTTTATTTGCAGCATAATTTTGTACTTTTGATTTTTTATAATAAATGGCAATAAATACACTTTGTTTTGAATGAAAAAGATCTTTGATAAAAATTATTTTAGTGAACTTAGGAAGTCATTTAAAGTTGCAAATGATATAGCCGGCACTTTATGTGGATTCTGCTGCTGATAATTTTTAATATCGTTGCCTTCTCTGGTTATAATACTCCCAATATATACAAAATTCTACTTAAAAAGGCTAAAATTAATCCAAGGCTGTGTCCTAAAGGCATCTTAAAGAGCACTTACATAGGCATTTTGGAAAAATTTCCAGATGTGGGTGAGTCTGGCTCTAACATAAAAGGGGGATATTTACCAAAGAAGAAATTTGTCAAGGCCAAAAGTTTTACTTTCTCCCCAAATTGCTACGATTCTGACAAAATTTTAATGGATCACGGTATTATCTACTTTGATCTATCTTCCCTATTTGATATTCGACTTAAGGAATTATATTCTTGATGTCGCTGATCATAAAAATTTAATCTATCATTTGCTTACTCATTAATTTTAATATTTCCAAGAACTTAAATACTTTTGAAGATACGAAGTGAAATAAGATACGATAGTCAACGAGCCTTGAAATAAATATTACTTCTTGAGCTCTAATACTGGAAAAGTATATTTCTGCAGCTTCCAGAAGTCCTCCAAATTACAATCCCAAAAGAAAAGATCGAATAATCTTTTATTTTGCTTTCGTCTAGAACATTATCTTCAACACATTTTCGAAGTCTAATTTCATAACTAAATATTCTTGAGATGATCAATTAATTCATCCTTCGAAGTAAAATTATAGATTTTTATAATTCGTTGCCCACAGTAATTGAGATTTTAGTATTAGGTTTCTAACCTAAGTATAAATCGCGGGAAATTGTTGATTTCAATCTACTTTATACTAGTAAAACTGTTCTTAAAAAGTCTCTCAGGTACTGGGTAGTGGTTGATCCGTTGGTTTTATAAACGTTCACAGTCAGTATCCCTCCATATTAATCAGTGTAAGTTTGTAAATACTTAAATACCTAAAACTTAAGCAATTCAAATCTGTTGTGGATAACTTTTAATTTATTGTAGAACACTCTTTCACTCTCATGATTTGAATTTATGTTTTTCTATTATTAAATAAATTTCTAGTCAAAAGTTTCCTTTAAATTTGTGTCACATATTTTACATGCAACAAACAAAGCATTAAATATTATACTTTACAATGTTTTCAGTGTTGCTGCTGCTGCTATTGCAGCACTTTATAATCGCTTACGACATTGATAACTAATTGCAATGTAAATAAATTATAGTGGCATCATCATCATCATCATGCAGCAGCTGCAGCATAATCCTTATGACCAACACCAAGCTGCATCGGCTGCTGCTGCAACAAAAGCTTTGCAACCAGATGCGTTTAGTTTAACTAACATTGCTCTAAAAGCCCATCTATATTTCACTCAGAATTCATATATACTAAAATTTATTCCTTATATTCATCCTGATATAATATATACGCTCGTCCTTAATGTTGCAACTCCTTCCTCCCAATTACAATTAGTTCTCCAAATCCTTTATAGCTTTCTAACACTTTGGCATATAAACTTCTCTCATTTTTATAAGCTTCTTTTGTGTCTTGTGTGGTAGTTTTCGATTTCATCAAAATACGGCATAGCAAAAGTGTTAGAATGTTATTGTTGCTGTTGTGGTTATTGTTGTTGCTGTTACTGTTTCAACATTCCAGCACATGGCAACAACAAAACACCATCGGCTTTTCCGACTTTTAAATAGTTTTGGTCCAAGTTTTGCTTGCTTGCTTGTTTGCTGGATGGCTTGGCTTGCTATTGCAACTGTCTTCGTTTCAAAATTTATTATCACATTAAAACTTGCTTAGTCAAATACTTGTGCATAGTTTTTGGCGCTAAAGTTTGCCCAAATGCATGCATGCATAGATCCTTACATACATACATACATATCTACTTAATATATAGTATTGTATACGATACCGTAATTGTGAATGTATGTGTGCATTGTTCTCATATGTTCAAGTATGTATGAACGTATATGTATTCATGATGAGAGTCCGTTGGTGCTGATGCTAGGTTGCGGTATCCTGCGAGAATGTATAATTTGATTTAAAAGTTTGTAAGTTGTAGGTACTCAGCTTAGGCACATTTTAAGTTTTTGAGTTATTAAGAATTTTTTCGGTTCACTTTTAGTTAGTGTTGTATATTTTTACTTTGGTTAACCTTTTTTTCATAATTAATATATCACAATATTAGTAGTGTTCTAACAATCTTTCAAGCGGATAAGAATAAGTCTGGTTAAGGAAGGCCATTTGCTGAGAATGTGTTCGAAAGTTCTTCTCTACGGATCGTTGCAGCTATGTCATGGGGGATTGTGTCATTTTTCAGATTTTTTTCTTTGATTGAGATGGATTTCAGAGATATTTTCTTTGATATTACACATGCAATCTGACTTTTACCTCACATATTCGATATTGAAGTATTTAGATAATGGAGGATCATAGACCGCCCAAAACACTCAATCCATTGAAAAATTTTGCTTTATCCAGATAGCTGAGAAGACAAAAAGCTCCGAAAATGTGTAGGTTAAAAAACATGAAAATTGCAAAAATAATTTTAAGCCCCCTAAGCTTCTCAGTTTCTTTAGTGAACTTATGAAGTTCGGTTTAGGAATAGAATGAATAAAACTCATCCTTAAGATTTACCTTTAGAGTCTAAATCTTCAAAAATGCAGGAAGGTATCACTTCCCTCCTTAGTTCTTTCCATTCCAAATAAAAAATTGTAAAAAATAAAGTTATTAGATTTTCATTATTGATCATAACAACAACAACAATATCAGACATCAGTCTGTTTTAGTTTGAATAAAGAGCGAAAGCGCTTAACTCTTGTCAGATTCTAACTGCGCAAATGAATTGGCGGGCTCGAAAAGGGTTTAATTAAAATTCATAAGTTAAATCGTAGATTAGGCCCATAATTGTGCACTGTAATCAAACCTTTTAGGACGCCCAGATTTTACTCTCCAGATGGAGAGAAAGTTTTTTATACACTTATTCGTAGTTTTGTAAGAATTAACTTTGGACCATCTTTTTCTATGAGCGGAGTCATTGATCCACTGCGTTGGCTTCACTTAACTGACGATACAATAGCGTTCGCCGACTTTGGGACTAAAAAATGGGGTCCCCAAACATACTGATATCTGATTGATTGATTAACCAGCTCTCTTACATTTTGTTAAGAGAAATCATCGCAAAATTGATATTTTTGGCTGCCATTTCTATCAGTCGAGTGATAGACTAATCTAGAGAGCAATCTTCAACGGATATGATATGATAACTTACCAAACCCATACTTTATAGGCATATGCCTTTGGTTGGCTGATCGGTAAAATATAATTTGCAGTAAAGTAAGTACTTTTAATTTCTACGTTGAAATTGTCTCCTTCTTCTTCTTTTATAGCACAACAGCCCATGGAGGACCAAGTCCAAGCTATTCGCATCCATTCATATTGTCTGAGTTATATTTATACAAGAATGGAAGGGGCCTACTGTTTTATGCCGAATCCGAAAGGCGATGTGCAAAGTTTTTCATACGCAATTTTTGCTTTAGGACGTTAGCTAATGCCAGCCTAAAGGTTGCTTGCAGAAAAATTTTTATTTTCTCTTTTTGATCTCTGACTGTGCCAAGCATTGAACCTAGACACCCTGGCCAGCAGTCCAGTACACCAAACATGCTACGGCGGCCGCGATATTGGATTCTAAACCTTTTTCAGTATTTTGAGTTAGGGTTGATTTTTCAAAGTATTTAAATTCGTTATTTTTCTTAACTACTACTACTACGTTAACAATCACAAAACCGGATATGAGTTGCCTACTTCAAGCACCTTAAACTATAATAGTAAAAAAAAAACTCCGGTGTTCTCTCTTTAAACCCACTTCAAAGGCAGCAACGAACAAGATACTTAAGTGTGATGTTGCATTTATTTTATCCCTGGAATAACTTTCTCCTCTTAAATGAAAACCACAACACAATGCAGCACACATGCACACACACATAGACACACATGCACAATATGGAACAAGGAGCAAGAGTGGTAACGAGTACTCGCCTCCGACGTGTTCCGTTCCATACACACCAAGCCAAGTCCAAGCGAAGACACTTCAGCATCGTTTAAGTGCATCCAACATGCTATAAAGCACTCGAGCGAGGAAAGTGGCAAGTGTAACTATTTTAGGTAGTGCAATATATGGCGAGAGATGAGAGGCGTAGGATCAGCAGCAGCACAGCCAGAAACAAACACAATGCAACAGCATGCATACTTCAATATTTCACTATGTTCATGAGTGCGTGTGTGTGTGGGTAAAAATATGTGAATGTGTTATATGACATCCTGTTTCAGGATGTGTAAAAGGATATGTTAAGTTTGTTGGCGCACAACTGAATGGACAACAATGGCTTATGTTTGTATATTCGTTTATGTGTGTGTGTGTACCGGGCGCAGGATTTTGTAGAAGGAGTGTGTGCGGTTTCAGTTGTTATGTTGTTGCAATATGAGTTTTAACTATGTATGGAGAATGTATTTATGCCATTATTGTTGCTGTGGCAATGATGCTTAACACAAGTAAACACATCGTCGGACTCAATAACCAACCGCCCATCCTCTTTTCATCATTCTTACATCCACCACATACACATCTACATGCACGATAATGCACGTGTATTACATTGCAAACAACAAGGATAAATAGTGCCTTAGCAAAACTGTAATAAGGATCATTTGTTTTGTTCTTAGTTGCATGATAACATGAAAAGCTTTTAAGACGAAACTTGCACTAATTAGTGACCATTTTAGAGACATTAAAATGCATTTAACATTATTTTCCGTTCTGCTGTTGTTGTTGCTACTTTTTCTCATTTTAACTAGAGCTAAAGTAATTTAGAGTTACTTTCTTCTTTTCGCAGTAAATAATAAATATGTACATTGGATATTGTATACTTCATTAGAACACAAGACATCGGGCGGTTAGAGGACGTGCCTTTGCTGGTTTCGTAAAGATTTCAATTAAATTGCATTCATCAATTCTATAATTTTACAAACACCCAGCTACTTTATTTAAATTTTACTACATGTTTTAAATTTTTATGATATTCCCTTCCTTCTTTTTTTAAATTTTAATTTCATTTCAAATTATAGAGCAATGCAATGTTGCACGTTCGCAAAACTCAGAAATTTGTGTGTAGCAACGTGTTTTTATTGCTTTGCAGCAGCATTTCAGAATATTTTCATTTCGAAATATTCAATTTGTTACGCACGAACACTTTGCCAAATGCACACGCACACATATATACAAAAGTCTATACAATGAATACATAGATGGATACTTGCTTTCTAAGTGGGGATGATGGTTTCAATATCAATGCACATAGTATCACTATAGCTAGAGATGTGGCTATTGTTTAAAGTTAAATTTAATATACCACAAAAGGTTAAAGGTTGACTTAATAATTTATAGAAATCCTTGATGAGTTTTCTCTGTTCGATATTTCACGCTATAGATTTGAAAGAGAATTATGTATGCATTCGCCAAAAAAAAAACTTTCCCACGACTAAAAGAACGTTGGCGGATCCTTTATATGGTGCACATTTATTGTGCAATGTAATCAAGATAAGAGGACGTTTTTGTTTCATTGTTTTCTTCGTTCATAACAAGCGGTCTTCTCTGATATTGTTGGCACCTGTCAGATGTCGGACATGTCGTGCAACATCCAACAAATAGTAGTAGTATCATTGCTGCGTGTTTCAAGAAGTGGACTGTGGACGATGGACAAACATTGGAGTCATTGGGTACAAAATTAAATCAAGCTACTTCCAGATATTACTGAAATTAAAAAAATGTGTTAAGTTAGCATGAATACACGCAAAGAAAATATTCGTTTCTCAGAAACGAAATTTTCACTAAACGAACTTCGTTCATGGAATGTTTTCATGATGAACGAACATTTATTTATCATAAACGACTGTATTCGGTTACCACGAACGAAGATTTTTTCATCATAAACGGTTCAATCGTTTTACGATGAACTAAAAACGTTTGCAATAAAATACAATATTTCCCTGAAAAATATAAAAAAGAAAGCCAAACCAATTTTCATATGTACATCGGCATTTTATTGTGGTTTTTGTTTAAATAAAATATTCTGATTAAAAACTAGAAAAAGTGTATGAAATTTATATAAAATTATGTTATTACAATTTTTGTATTATTTATTATAAATCACACACTTTTATTTGTTTTTTTATAAACACCACGCACTTTTTTATAGACAAAAAGAAATGTGATGAAATAATTTCAATGCACAATCAAAATTCTTCAATAATGCGTTGACAAATGATACTTCCCGTTACGTTGGTTGATTTGTTGTTGTGTGGAGTTTGAATGTAAGCGTCGCTGCTGCTTCTTTTTGCGACGAGAGCGAGATGAGAGGAAAACGAAAATAAAAAGAGAAGAGAGTTGTGGACTTTCGTTTAGCAGAAACGATTTTTTTAATTTGCCAGAAAAGAAAATTGCCTTAATTGTATCGTGAACGAATTTTCGTTCATCATAAAATTGTTAATCTTTTGCAGAAAACGGTTTTGGTTTCTGCAAATACGGCAACGTTCCTTAGAAACGTTTTTGTTCAGCGTAAAAGTAATATATTCTCCACAAATGGGCGATAAACGTTTTTTTTCTTTGCGTGTAGACAATAAACATATGTATATACAAAAGTATATTATGGGTATTCACGCGTTGATGCAAAAGTGCGACTTAAAGCATTAAGATGTGAGCGAAATAGTTTAACTGTCAAAATATTACAATCTCATTGAAAAATAATGAAAATATTTTGAATTCTTCTTACGAATTTAAAGGTAGAAAGGTGTCAAACTTCCGCAATCCGCACTTTCGCAACGTCGCAAGGGCATGTTGCATCAACCCGTGAATACCCATATTGTATCAGCTTTGGGCCTAGTAAATTCAGCGTTGAAGCGAGAATTTTTTTTAGTATTAGATTCTTTTATAATGACGGACATTGATTGCAAAATCTCTTCATTAAATCTGAAATTTCATGGTCAGTTTACAGATGCTTTACTTTTTAAGAACTTGAATGAGTTTTGATCTGTTTTAAGCTCTGATTTTCAGGTCTGGCTTTAAGTCTTAATTTAGATTTGGTTCTCGGTTTCAGTTTCAGTCTGCCTTGTAGCTTGTTTCAAATCTGATTTTCGGTCTCAATTTGGTTGGAGTTTCGGTCTGACTTTTGGTATAAATATGCTCAGTGATAATAATCGGGTTTGGATGCTGTGGATTCCGTCACATATTGGAATCGAAAGAAATGAAATTGCTAAATTATCAAAGAAAGGAGCATCAACTCCATTTGTGGTATCAGAACCATTCTGTGGGATGGGAAAAAGAAACTTCTAACTATTCATTAGGGAAAAAGTAGAATAGAAAATGAAGTTATACGGGAACAATCTACCAGAGTTAGAATACTCAAAGAAATTCTGGCAACATACAAATTAAATGAAATGTATGAACATTTCGAAGAATAACCTAAGGGCTTTGTAGGTTGAATTATCACTTTATGAAACTGGGAGTTCTTTCCAATGATTCATGAAAGTTTTACAGAGAATACAAAGAATCAGCGAGGCACACTTTAGGACAGTGTCCTGCACTTATGTATACTCGAAGAAGGCATCTATGCAAACATCAACCACCAGACGCCAATCTATACTTCAAGTAGGTTCAATACTAAAATTTTTAGAGGATTTAGGTTTTATGGAAATATTGTGTGCCTTCCCCAACTATAATAAATAATAATAACTGACCTGATTTTTGGTCTGAATTTAGTCTCCTCTTGACCGAATCTTGGCCTGTTTTTGCCGAATTTTTTACATACATTTTGGGCCTGATTTTTGGTCTGAGTCTTGTTTTGAATTTCTTTTGGATTTTAATATATCTTTTGTTTGCTTTCGGTCTTAAAATGGTTGGAATTTAGGTTTGGTTAATTAATTACATAACCAAAAAGTAAAAGGTGTTTTTTCTGGTCTGGAGGTCAGACCATGTTTACTATAAGTTTTTAGGATCGCTGAATCCGAATTCGAGGTCTAAAGAACCCTAGTACGTCAGAGTTCTGACATAACCTAAAAACCCTCATAAAAATTTTGTTCAAGCCCGGGGGTCAGACTTTGTTTATTATATATTTTAGGGGTCGCTGAATTCGAAGTTTAAAAAACCCAATTATTTCAGGTTTTCGACATAACCTGAAAAATACCTCGTTATCTAAGTTAAGTCGAAAGGCTGACATGCTGGGGGTTTTTTGGACCTAATATTCGGATTCAGTGACTCCAAAAACATATAGTAAACGTGGTCTGGTCCCTGGGCTCGAAAAAAATTACATAAGGTTTCAGAATCCCGACGTGCTGGGGTTTTTTGGACCACGGATTCGAATTTAGCGACCCAAAAAACATACAGTAAACATAGTCTGACCTCCAGGTCATAAAAAATATAATTTTTTTGGGGTTGTGTCTGAACTCTGACGTGCTCGGATTTCTTGGACCTCGGATTCGGATTCAGCAATCCCAAAAACACAAAATAAAATTAGCTCCCGGATTCGAAAAAACTTTTTTTTTTGTGTGGCTGTGTTATCGGTCTGATATTTTTGCTTTTGGTCTGAAATTTTAACTTAAACTTGGTCTCAATTAGTCTAAGTCTTGGTGCGATTTTTGATCTGAATTTGGTTTCTTTTCGGTTAGTTGTTCGGTGTTGATTTTTGCATAATTCGGTCTGAAATTTCAGTTTGAATTTGATCTTCCTTTAGTCAGAGATTCTATGTGAATATTTCTTTGTTTGTGATTTATGGCAATGTTAAATGTTATCTGAATTTACTATAATTTTTTTTTTAACTTTGGTCAGGTTTTTAGTCTAAATTAAATTTTTAAAATTTCGGTTTGAATTTGGTCTCTTTTTTTTAGCAAAATTTTTGGTTTGCTTTTCCTGAGATTTTTTATCTGAATTTGATTTAAATTTTTGTCTGAATTTTGATGGGAGTTTTGATCAGATTGTTGGACTGGCTCTTGTTATGGGTGACTTTTGATTTGATTTTGATTTGTGATTTTTGGTCTAAATTTTTGTTTGGTGATGTTTTCGGTTTGGTTTGAGTTTGTGTCTATTTTTCGTATCATTTTTTATTTGAATTTCGGCTTGATTTTTATTCTGAATTTGTTCCAAATTTACATTAGCGTTTGGAACAAATCGCTGGACCGGATTTTGGTCTTGGTTTTTGGCCAGCACTTTCGTTTGATTTTTGACATAAATGTGGTATCCGAATGGTCAAAGTTTTGCTCCAAGATTTGGCCTCAGTGCTTTAGTCCGGTTTATGATCTCGTTTTTGTCTGGTTTTTGGTAGAATTTTTCGTTTTGTTTAATTTAGCAAAACTTTAAATCCAACTTCGCCAAAAAAGCTAGTTCACACCAAGCTCGATAAAAAGCGATGCAAATTTACATTTGAAAAATGGTTGAATGGTTTCGGAGAATCATCGAACCTTTGCACAAAGGTAGTGATGGGAAAGATGTATAGATTAAACCCAATTACATAAATATTTACTAGGTAAATCAGTATTTGCTCATTACCGAAAGTTATCTAAGGGTATCTATTTTGATCGTAGATACTTGTAAGTGTAAATGAATTGTGAAATGTAAAAATCCTCAAAATTACTCTTCATAAAAAAGAGTTATAGAGTAATAAAAGTAAACTATTGTTTATGGACATTTAAGTACTTTCATGCTGAGTGCCAGCCAAAACACTTCAGCACCGGAAATTGCCAACAAATACTTAAATAGATAAATGACGGACGCTAAAATTGTGGATGTATATGTGTAAATATAATACGCATTCAAGCGCTACAATATACTGAGCGATGCTGCGACTGCGGATGAGCGAACGAATGTGTACATTAATTTTGTTGCATCTAATTATTTTCGTTGAGCTCAGCAACAACAACAACAACAAAAGTCTTTCATTATTTTTCGGTTTTCTATTATTTGTTGCTCTACCGCCCTTTCTACTGCTCTTCTTCGTGGTCTTCGTCGACATCATCGTCATCTTTTCAGCTTCTTATTTTAATGAAATTTTAATTTGCTAAGGATATGCATAGTCAGGTTGTTTGCGAACTTCACGGCGAACATGATATTGCTACTATTATTTACCGTTATTGTGTTGTAGATTATAACGGAAGAAGCTATGCTGCATATGAATGTTTATGTAATTCTGTGTGTATATGTGTATGCACTTCCGGTTAATGTGAATTTGTATGCAAACTTAATGTGAAATTGAGTAAAATTGAAGTCAGTTAAAGGGAAAAAAATTAAACCCAAAAATGCATTAAAGTTTCTCATTGAAATTTATACATAGAGTAGGTATATGAGAAGACCATTAATAAATCTTTTATGAAAAGAAGTTTTCATTTGCTATTCATGCTGTCAAAATCAAATCAAAAATTCATTTAATATATTATATACTCGTATATATAAAAATATTAAATTTGACAAGCATATCTAAATGTATACAGATGTACTTACCTACTCACACACATATTCTCTCACCACCCTCCTACGTATGCATGATGAATGCTGAAATAGAAATCTATTGAGCCAATTTCTGCAGCCAATTTTGCTCCTCACTCTCCTTACAAGAAACACCAACCACCCTCGATTCCTTTTCAAATATGTATGTGTTGTTCTCATCGTTGTACAGCTCACCTTAAAAATATTGTTGACGTACCTTTTTTTTATTTTTTTCTTATCCCGTTTGATATTCTAAAAATGTTATTGAATCAATTTATAAACATGAATTGTCGAAAAATATAAAAATTTTATAAATTTCATTTGTATGTATGTATGCTACAATATCATAACAGCAACAATAACGAAAGTACACAAAGAACGATAAACTTTGATCCTTTTGCGTCTGTCATTCTTTGTGATTTTTCTTTTTTTTTTTCTTTCTCTCTTACTTTCTTTGTATAGTTAAATATTTTATTGTAAAAATTTTCAAATATGACATTTGGAGTTTTGCAAACATTGGTCTCTATACTTATGTTTGTTGGCTTGTTTGTGTATTGAAATTTGACTAAATCATTGCTCTGTAATATGGACAGTAAGTACACTGCATAAAATACTTCCAACATATCTTTCAGAGACATTAAGATATGGAATGTTGGGTGAGGGAGATTTTTTGTCAATGAGTGGAATCACGCAAAATACTGCAAAAGTAATTACAATTTTAGTCAGCAGGTCTTAGTAGATGCTCAGCACATTTGGATCTCAAGTCAACCCCTACCAAATCTAGAGGCTGATTTTGCAAATTAATGACAGTTATCGAATAGCAGATCTTAAAGGATTTCAACTCCTGAATTTATTGACTAATATGTGGCGTCGATATATTATAGACAGAACCCGAATTGTCTATCTTGTCTGGGTGTAGGATCTGAGTAAAGATAATGATGAAAGTTTAAGCAAAGCATGTGTTCCTCTCTGATTCGTTATAAGGAAGAATACCTCCAGTGATAAAGATCCCGTCATCTATTGAGGCCATCAGAAGTTCACGGAACTTAGCACTAAAATATCGTGCTGTTCTTGACTCTTCCATTCAAACAAATGGTTTCTTTGATGGCACGGATTATAACTAATTTGTAATTTATTGGGATAACCCTACTGTCTCTATCACAATACCTCAAGTCCTTAGAAAATTCAAAAATCGACAACTTATGGAGAATGATAGTTTCCTAGTAGACTATGAAAATCAAATCTAGAGGTTAATTTTCAAAGTCATGACTTAAGTTCATGTCTATTTCGTTATTTGAATATTACAATCAAATCTGTAACTCTGGGCTATGATTTCAAATATTAGTAGCTTATATAGGATATTGAAAGATTAAGAACTATCACTAAGATCACTGATGAGGAGTTGTGGCGGATTCCGAAACGGACGTCTGATTTGCCCGTATCTATATACATTGTTGTTGTGATGACTACATTTGTTCATTAGGCCTGTTTAAATATAACTTATGGAAAAGTTTTCAGTTGCTGGGGTTTGTTCGCGAGCATTTACTAGCTACCTATGCCATATGGTAGCTGTGAAACTCACAGTTCAGCTAGTAAAAGTGCGTTAGAAACAATATCACGGCAGCACATGCCAATATTTGACACAAAATCACCCTTTGTGATCTTTACTCAAAATAGTTAGGTTCAAACCCTAGATATGGTTAGTTGGGTAGGGTTTGGGCTGAGCCCGATGTGTAGCCACCTCCTCGTGATGGGCTCTTGTATACTCTCTTTAGCAATATACAATATGTCACAAATGAACTAGGAGCTTCACGAAATGAATGAGACATTTATCAGGATTAAGAGCATCCAAGTTTATTTTGCAAATTTGCTCTGGACAGAGGGCGGTGAGGGGGTTGGAAGGAAAATAAACGTTATTGGGGACCTGTGATGATGCATTATTAATCTCATCAACATTTATAATCGTCTTCGCTTTCATCCGGTAATACCGATCTTTGCAATTTTAAGCATTAATCCCCAAATTTAATCCCCGGGGAAGGAGGTAAGGGAGAAAGAGGGGTGCGGGGAGGGATTAAAGGTTGTTAGGATCTTGATATTTATATTTTCTTGGACGTTTATCTAGAATGAATGCTTTGCAACCAAACACGCGCAAATGAGATACCGTTGGTTTTATACCACTCCATTTTTCAACAGGAGTTTTGTCATCCAATGTCGCAGATTGGCTACGATTCCGTAAATAAACTGCAGTACTTACAGCTTCTGCCCAAAGTTGTTCAGGTAACCTCGATGAAATCAGCATACATCGAGCCATCTCTACTATGGTACGATTTGCTCGTTCTGCAACACCATTTTGCTGAGGTGTATACTCCACTGAAAATTGACGTCGAATTCCAAATTTTTCTAAATTCATAGAAAATTCTGCGCTTAAATATTCACGGCCATTGTCACTTCGTAACACCTTCAGTTTTCTTGAAGTTTGCCTTTCAGCCATAGCAATGAAACTTTGATACGCATTAAAAACTTCACCCTTGTTCTTTAACAAGTACAAAAATATCATTCGTGAAAAATCGTCTATAAATGTCACGAAATATCGAGCACCTCCATACGAATCAACGCGCATGGGACCACATACATCTGAATGTACGAGCTCGAGCATATCCTTACTGCGATAACTTCCAGTTTTTGGAAACGGCTGCCTACATATCTTTGCCTTAAAACAAGTGTCGCAAGTAAAATTTATTGGTATATCCTTCACATTCAAGCCATGTACCATCCTTTTTTTCGATAATTCAGACATACTTTTTGCATTAAGGTGACCAAAACGATTATGCCATAGTACGAAATCATTACTGCTTGCAAAGGAACACACGCTATAATTATTTTGTAAGTTTCTACTATAACACAGAAAGAGTCCACCTAGCTTTTTACCCGTTAAGAGTACGTTATCCTTATAGCAAACTTTTACATCTCCTCGTGAAAAAGTAACATCATACCCCCTCTCAACACATTTTGAAATTGAAATAAAATTGAACTTTAAAGTGGGTACAAACAGGACATTCTTCAAAATAACACTGTCTCCCGTGTTAGTTTCGAATGTAACCTCACCTACTCCATCTGAAGAAACGACGAAATCAGCGGCTAGCTGAATTTCTTCTTCATGTTGCGTCATCTTCTTGAACATCTTCTCATCACAACACATGTGACTTGTGGATCCGCTATCAAACACCCACGCATTTCGTTGTATGCCTTCAACTTGCAAGCCATGTAGCATTGCATTTACTATCGACCGTTTCTTACATTCTCGAGCAAAATGACCATTTTGACCGCATTTGTAACACTTATTGTTGTCCTTCCTTTGATTGATCTTGATATTTTTTTTTTTTTTTTTTTTTTCCTTTTACTAAAGTCCTTCTGGGCCCATAACCCTTGTTAGGATCTTTATTTTATATATGCAGTTTTTATTAAAACATGTATTTCAGTTGATAAGTTAGAAACGAATGAATTGAAAAATTTATAACTTCAATATGAATAGATCAAAATATCAAACATACAAAAACAATATTCATATACAAAGTGTTTTCATTACAAGTAAATAGGATATGATCTTCAACAAAGGTATATATAAGGAACACACCATAGGGCGGCACCTATACTGACATAACCGAAGATATTGTTCGATTTAAAAAAAAATTGTGGGCGCATTGGTGGTTTGGGGCAACTTTTGTCAGGTATTACCATCCGGCTAAAAAAAAGTTGTCAAGCGCACTAAGCTAGAGTGCAACCCTTGAAATTGAACAACAAACGGGGCTGAAAAATTTCGAGAAGTCGTATAAGCTCTGTGCAGATCCGTTTACTAGTCCAAACCAAGTTGGATGACAATGAATAGCATAACTACAATAATTAAACGAATATTTAAAGTCCATCGTGCCAGAAATCTCGCTTTGGGAGAACCTCAAGCAGGGTATGGTAGAGCGAGATGATCTCCCTAAACCATCACGAGAGGCTATTTATCTGGTCCCGTACTGGTATATGGTTTTGTTGATACTACGAGTGAAAATACACTCGCTGCCAAGGACTGGAAAGCTCTTCGAGAAGTTTCAAATGAGAAAGTTTTGTTCTCATTATTTGGTTGGAAGGGAAGTTCGTGGTCTTTTTTGACCTTCAGTGAGGTCTATCATTGAACTTCCTATCATTCTATAGAATGGACAGATCAAGGAGAATCCATTATCGGTTTCAGATCCATCAATTTCTTAGAAAAAGAACTCGACTGAAGAGCAATAATCCAGTTAAAGTTAATTTTTCTTTGGTTCTCCGAGGCCAACTTCTGGAACTCCAAGAGTGTCAATATTTAAGTTAGCTGGATATGGTAAGGCCACTTCTTTGCTACTGAACAAAGCTGGCTCCTATTAGTGTAGTAAGTTTAAAGGCAGTCTCGACCGACACAACTCCTCTCAAAGTCAACTTCAGTCAATAGTACTTCGTGGTATCGATAACATATACGTGCTAAAAACAGTGTCGGGACCTAAATTGTCATCTTTTAACCCTTTAAGACAGGGATACCTAATTGATGTGTAGTTAAATTTGGTATCTATACCCTGAGTACGGAGTTTTCGCAAAATCATTTTATAAAATTATAATATTACAGATAGTATACTATAATTACGAACGAATCTGCTCTTTTCTCAATCAAATTTCAAATAGAAAAATTCTTCGCTTTTTTCTAGTGTAGTATTTGTTATCATCGTAATCACAAATAAATAAATATAGTACCACCTGACGTTGCTGCAGACTTATTGAGAATGACAAGATTCTTATTTGTATTCTTAGTTTATTATATTGAAATGCAAACACACTTTTGTGAATCTATTCTGTGCAGCAATTGCCAAAAAATATCACCGAACGAACACTCCACCGAACTAAACCGCATTCCAAACCCCACCAGTATCACCAACACCCACTGGCACCAAATGGTAAATAAGTATGAATGGAAAAAAGTGGATATATTTATTTTGAAGATACATAATGCTGAAGAATGGCTCTTCTATGCAACGATTTATCATTTTAATTTGCAAGATATCACACAATGGTAAATAATACACGTAAGTCAAGCGAATCTCAGGGGATTTGTCGAAAATAAATGATTAAAAAAGAGAAACAGAAATAACCACCAAAAATATCGCAGCATTCGCTGTCAGTAATGGTGGCTTAAAAATGTTGAGAGTTAGGGAGTGGGAAGAGAAGCAAGTGGGGAAGCACAAGGAGAAGATAAAGTAAGACAACGCATCATCATATCACATGAGTCCTGAGCAGTGATTGAACGTATTTGTGTGTGTGTGTGTGAGAGGATGGTGAGGGTGGAGCAGCAGCAGCAGCAACAGCAACAACAGAAACGGTTCTTGTCGTCATCGTTGTCGAGTGAAAAAATGTCCTGAAAACACATTCGCTGGAGGGTGAAATATGTTTCCTCATAAATTTACAACAAAACACAAAAACGCAAAAGAAAAAACATGAATTTTCTTCTTTTTTTATTGCTTTTTTGCTTACAGAAATATTGAAACAACATTGAATGCAGAACTCCATTCAGTCACCAGCCAGTCAGCCCGCTATCAAGGTGTGTACCCGTGCGCGCAGCTTTCGAGATAATTGGAATTTCATAGACCATTGACCGACCGCTCGGTTGTTACAGCATAACTACGTATGCTCTATGGTTTTATGTACACGTGTATGTATGTTTGTATGTATGTATATGTCCTTATGTTCTTCATCGATTTATGTATTTTTATACTTGTGGGTATTTTCTACCACTGCCTATCCCGCTCAACATAAGCTTCTGTGATACTCACAGAAAACATATTACACCCAATTCGACGAATGAATGTCCTTTATCCTGGCAATTTCTGAAGCTTTTCGTTGATCGAAAATAAAGGCTACATAGCGCGTAAGTAATTGGCATACATTGGTCTATGCTCAAATGTATGTATGCATGTAACTTCGAAGCAATACAATTTTATGTGAAAAATAATACTTTCTCAATTAATTCGTTAAATGCACGCACGGACATGTCCTTCCGCCGTTTGTGTATTTGTATACTTGTTTTATTTGTGGCATTTATACACGTACAATTGCTATAACAAATACATAAAAATATATGTATTGCATATATGTACATACATAAGTATGTAATACTTTATGCATTTTTATTGCTTATTAATTTGTTGCTTTTGTTCTTTTTTCCAATACTTTGCGGTAGCCATCGATGGTCACTAATGAATCACATAAATCAATATTAATTGTGGTTAATTGGTTAAATTATTGCTGCAATTTGCTTGCAACACATTAATTGCTTGAATAATGAGATATTTGCGGGAATTATAGGTTTTATATAGAAACAAAACTTATTTGATTAAAATTTATTAATGAGTCAAAATAAATGTCTTTGAAAAACAGATTCTGTACCGGAAGGTTAAACAATTATTTCTAAAATCAATATTGGATGATGATTGTATTAGTTCGTGCTCGATTTGAGAATAAACTACCATTACCTATTAAAAAAAAAAAAAATAATTTAAGTAGCCAATTTTAGAATTTCTATGACTTTCTACAATTGTTTTCAAACCATTCCATTTCTAAAAAAAAGAGCTTGGTTTTTTTTAGATACCAAAAAGGCTGACGAAACGCTTTTGGATTCTCCGTATATTTAAATTCGGTAGCTCTGTTTATTTATATCCATTTATAGGTTAGGTTAGGTTGGAGTGGCTGTCGAGAGACACACTTAGGCCTGAACGACCCATTGTGATACCACATAGTTGGACCTACAGTTTAACGCCGATTCCGAACGGCGGTGTGGCAATTTTTTATCGGCTTGGTGGGTTTGCCATTACCAACCAATGTGTGTACTTGTACACTATCTTATAATTCTCATACACTTCATATTGATAGTGAATATAAGAAAGTAATGAAAATTAACCACCGGACGAAGACGGGAATCGAACCCGAACCTCCCAGATTAAAGTCTAGTGCACTATCCACTAGGCTATCGAGGTCGTCTATCCATTTATATGAAATGAAGAAAATGCTCACAGTGCACTATAGGGCCAAATCCGTTTTTAGCTGGCCACTTCCCATACAAATGAAACCGCGAAAAGGTTATAACTTGATATATATTATAGATATGATCATGAAATTTAGTGTACATTATTATTTGCCATATATCATTGCAAAAATTGGATAGATCGGAGTGTTACCACACCCACCTCCCATATGTGCGAAATTTTTAAAATCCTATAACTTGGAATCCAATGCAGATATAGTGATGAAATTACACATGCTGGTAAATATTAACATATTCATATATCAAGGTAAAAATTATCACGATTGGAATGTTACTACACCTGTGAGATTTTAAAAATACTTAAAAAAAAAAATTAAAATATCAGTATTTTGTGGTTTTATTAATATGAGAGGTATGCATAATTCTGTGGCAATAAGGAATTACAGCTAAACTCAAAAGTCGACTAAAAACCTGTTGCGTATTTTTCATTATAAACCCAAAATATTGAAAGTTCTTAAATAATTATTGGAGTTTAATTAATAAAAAACTATGGAGACTGCTAAATTACAAAAATTGTTTGAAAACTTTCAACATTTTAGGATTTATAATATAAAATACGCAGCAGGTTTTTATTCGACTTTTGAGTTTAGCTGTTGTTCCTTATTGCAACAGAATTATGGTCCGATAGTTCTAATTTTTGGCATGACTTATGTCCAAGACAATATATATTAGCACATGTTATTTAGTGATTATATCTATAATGGGTTCAAAGTTATTGCATTTGCAAAATTTCATATACATTTGTATTGGAGGTAGGCGTTGCAATTGTCCGATTAAAAAGTTTTTCATACAGAGTCAATAAAGCTTTAGGCTAACGTATACCAATTTTTGTCTGACTACGTTTTAAAATGGGTTAAATATAACAGCTTAAATAACTACCAGTGATTTAACAAATGCTATGTGATATCATATTTTTGCTTGTTATTAAAGCTCTGGCAAAAAGTTGCAAAGCACTCATATGTTACTTTAAAGTAAATGCTTCACATAATACGATGGTTTTTATTTTCGCCCAGAGTAAATCGGAGTTTTTTTTCACATCCATTAAAAAAAATAAAGTGCTAAAAAAAGTTATTATTATTTTTTTATCGCATTTTTAGGTATGAAAAAATGGTAAATTAATTTTTTATCACATCCATTAATAGCGTAAAGTTTTTTCTTTAATATGAGATCAAAAATGAAAGTCTAGCTTTAGTATTGGCTAAGTTATTACACTTTATGTGCAACACATTTTCAACAATATTAAAACTTTTGGCAGGATATTGCAACTTTCGACGGTCGCACAGCCGATCCTTAGCCTATATCTTGTGTGTGGATTATGATGAGGGATATATGGAGAGTGAATCCATATACTTCTGAATTCAAACCGAGATAGCCGATTTTCGAATTTTGGCCAGCTAGATTTTTCTTAGGCCCCATAGTGTAGTGCTAAAATTAATCATTTTAATCCATTCGGATAAAATTGCATTAATTCCTTACAAAAAAAAAATAATAATTCTAAAAAATTATTTTAGAAAAACTTAAAAACAGTACTCCAGAGCGCAAAATTAGAATTTCCCAAATCAAATTATATTGGACTATTTGCTGTTGATTTGATTGCTTTGATTAAACAAATCACGCAATATTTGCTAGAAATTATTGGAGGTAAGGGGCCATTCACATATTACATAACGCAATTTTTTACCATTTTGACCCACCCCCCCTGATCGTAACGCATCGTAACAAAACGTCCCTCCCCCTCCCCCTTGGTAACGTAACACTTTTTTTTTTGTCATTTTACTTTAAAATATAAAGTTCGCATCCTTAATATCGCTTTTTGAATATTCAGATATGTTTTTTACATTAATAATTTTGGATTCATAAAAATTTATTTATTGAATATTTATTCATCGAAGTACAACAAACATAACGCATGTACAGACATATATTGCAGAATATAATGCTATGAAAAACCAAGCGTCTAATTCACATTTTTTAAGTTTTGATGCTTAGTAACAAAACTATAAAGAAAAATTAACTATTCAACGTTTAACAAAAGAAAAAAAAGCTGCATAAGAGAACGTTGTGTCCATTTTTCAAAAATTCAGAAAACAGTCAGTTTTGATGTCATCTTTCTCTATAGATTATAAATTTAGTTTTGCATTATTTTGCGAACATAAACTTGATAAAAGCCTCTCGAAAATTGGAATATACTATCGTATGAAATCAATGTTACGTAACGTAGTTGATGACCTCCCCCCTCCCGCCATGTAACCCCGCCCTCCTCGCGTTACGTAATATGTGATCGGCTTCTAAGCGAAAACATGTTTAAAACTACGCAATGATGACTTGAGTTTATTAACAGGAGAGTTTTTCTTCAGGTGGTTTTTTAAGAAATCTGGGATTTATGAAAATGTTTAATTCTACCGATGTTGTAGAAATTTAAAGAACTGCCATGGTATTTTTTCTTCTACCGCCCAATTTAGATATTCAAACTGAATAGAATACTTGACTTCAAGTAGATTCCAAGCAATTTTTTATAATAATTAAAAAAAATTAAATATTAAAATATTTTTAAAACAAGATTTACTCTTAAAGTAGTAATTTAAGTATTTTTCCAGAAACATAAGTTTTTGTGACACAAATTCATAAGATATGCATCTCTCTCTCTCTCTCTAAAAATGTCCTGCTAAATTACTGCACCAAATATTTTAAATCAGAAAAATGCTACTACTACTCAGTGATGAAAAACTAGGTACAATTGTATCTTTTCCCGACCTTTTCGAACTAAAAAATACATTAGGTACATTTGGCACATTTTAGGTACATATTGTCAGTAAGCTTTGAAGCAAATTTTGGATGAACATTTTTGAAAAATCGAAAATTATGATAAAAATTTCCGAACTTTCATGACCAATGTGGTGCCTTTAGATATTAGCAGATTTAAAAATTTGTTTTCCCCTTGTGTTCATCTAGAAGACTAAAACCTTTTCTCCTCTCTTAGTTTCCATGTTTTGTTTATTTTTTTTAACTGTTAACTTTTTAATGAAAATTAAATTTCTTACAAATACCAATGATGTATACCATTTTAGGTACATTCATGCACATTTAGATACAACTTTTTTGGTAAATAAGGTACAATTTGAAATTTAGAAATTTCATCACTGCTACTACTACTACTACTACAATTACATACATTTTTCATTTCATAGTATTGCAAACAAATAACCAAAGAAATGTCAAGAAAAAAACTTTCTTTCCTTCCTCAATCTTACCTGCAAGTGACACCCATTAAGTCAACAAGAAGTTTGCGCTATGAAATTTTGGAATTTAGCCAAGTTGCAGACATTTTTACGACTTCATTTCTGCCGCGTTGCATTTGTGTGCACACTCAACTCACAAATGATGCACCGAATCTTTTAAGTTAAGATTTTTCTTTAATATTACCATTAACCCTATAAGTTGAAAGTGAATACAAGAAATTTAAAAATATTAAAATAACTTAAGTTTGGACTACAGAAAATCTTCTTTTATAGTATGTTTGTTAAATTTAATTTATTTAAAACAAATGATACAAATCTTCAATTAAACAAATTTACTAAAGTTTTTCGTTTACATTTATTCAATATATTTGAGTGAAGAAAGCCTCTAAAGAATCATACGTTTCAATGTTTCAATCATGTACGAAATAAAACTTACAACTATTATTTGATTTATTGTTTATTTGAAAAAACAAAGAGTTTGCGTTCCGAATGAATCAAAAACAATAAAGATTAAACGTTGTTCTCCGTCTCATAATGGGTTAAATGTCCATTATTTCATAGTCCACAATTGCAATTTCAACAACCTGTGGCAGCAACAACAGCAACAGAAGGCGAACAAGAGACAAAAGAAAAAGAAATATGATTTTGCCAAAAGTGCTTTGAAGTTTGTCTACGGAAGTTACTCTGCATTTTATGAAAAACTTTTTATTATAAAGGCAATTTCTTTTACTATTTTTCTTTTCTCATTTTATTATATTTTTTTATTTTTCTATCTTTTCATTTTTCACTTTTGTTATGCAAATGATTCCACAGGTTATTTCCTGCTGCCTTTCCTGTATAACTCGAACTCACTCACTTACTTACTTACTTCGCCGCCCTAATGGTTTGGCTATGCTTATAATGTTTGTATGTTTGTATGTGTGTAAACACACATTCAAATTCCTTGGTATTCTTTAAGGTCAGTTTATTTTTTAAAGGAAAGAGCTAAGAAAATTTCATGTCGTGCAAGCATTTCAACTGACACCTGTTTCTTTTCGTAAGGTCACTTTAGTCACAAAAGTCACTTCATTCTTTTCGTACTTTATACGACTAGGTACCTACCTACAATTCTTGAAGTACTTTCTATGTTCCATAAACTGTGGACTGTTTCAATTTTCTTCTATTGATATACATGAAGTAAAATATTTTACTGAAGTTATAATTTCAAATATTTTATTTCTGAAAACGTTGTTCAAGTTGTTGCAATAGTTAGTGCTACTAGATTTTTGTTGTAGCAAATAAAATAACATCATGTCTGAACAAGACATAAACGAGCGTTCGTGTGTAGGTGAATGTGTCGGTGCGAGGTGGACATTTTGTCAACTAGTGTTCGTGTTTGCCTTTGAATTTACTTATTTGTAGTAAGAACGAATGAAAAAAAAAACATAAAACGGTGACAGTTAACCTTTTCTGAAATGAAACTTGACATTTTGATATGTTATTTGTTGTTTGTGAAGTACCTTTAAGTGAATTAAAATTGAATTACAGCTTTTTTAATGAGTTCAAAGTGAAAGGTGCAAAAATATTCGCATTATGATTATTATGCTTCTTTGTGGGGATACGAGATAAACTAAATTACTTTTTTTCCTTGTTCAAATGGTTAAAATTTTGCCGTTTCTTCGCTGTATTCAAACCATCACTTGAGATTTGATTGACATAATTTCAAATATTTATTAGTTAACTAAAGAAGCTCTTTAGTTCTAACTAGTGTCCGACCGAAACCGACTTTTTCGGCCGAAACCGAAACCGAATTTCGGCTATTTTTCTAATATTCGGCCAAAACCGAAACTGAAACTTTTTAATATACAGGGTGACAATCGTAAAGTGACTCACACATTTCAGCAGTTATTTTCAAAAGGACGTACTTCCATTAAGTACAATTAAGTGTTAACATTGCTGAATATATAAGCATTCATTTGAACCCCACCTCATTCAATATAACCTCCTTTAGCCTGCACACATGCCTTCAATCGATCCGGAAATCGTAGGACTGTTCGCCGCAGGACTTCCTGATCAATTTCAGTCCAAGCTTTCTCTAATGAATTTGTCAGCGACTCCAGACTGTGGTGTTGAGATGCACAAGCCTTACTCTCTAAAATACTCCCAATAGAGTAGTCCATTGGATTCAAGTCTGGGGAGTATGGTGGCCATTCTTGAGATGTTATGAATCCAGAAAAATTGTCTTTTATCCATGTTTGCGTTAATTTTGCCATGTGGGAAGATGTAGAATCTTGCTGGAAAGTCCAGTTTTCATTTCCAAATGTATCTTGGGCCCAGGGAAGAACATGTTCATTTAAAATGCTCCGATAAACAACCTGGTCAATTTTAACACCCTCTTCAACGAATATTAGTGGGGTTCTGGCATTAGCGGAAACTCCAGCCCATACCATAACGGAAGCTGGCTTTTGAACTCGGCTAACAGTCCTATTTTGTTGCGATGATGATGTTAGCCACATTCGGTCATTTTGCGCATTGAAATGTTGTTCAACCGTGAAAATTTTTTCATCTGTAAACAAGATATTTTCAACATTTTTTAACACGGAGGAGCGTAGCAACGCCTTGCATCTTTGCAGTCGCAAATCTTTCTTTTTTTGTGTCAGATCTTGAGCTTTTCGGAGCTTGTACGGCTTAAGATTAAGCTTTGATTTTGCAATGATTCGCACTGTTTCACGGTTTACTCCCACTTCCTTATCGATTTTTCTCATTGATCGCCTTGGATTTCGCTTGATTCGTTTACGAATTTTTTCTTTTAAACCAGTAGTGGCAACTGTTGAAAAGTTTCCCCGGTCTCTATCTCCAAAACCCCCAGTTTCATTATATCGGATAATAGCTCGGTCTACCGTACGACTTGACAAATTTAAAGCCTTTGCAATTTGACGGCTACTATAATTTGCCAAATGAAATTTCATAATTTCACGACGAATATTTTCCTTGTCCATTTTTATGGAAATTTCAAAATGTAATAACAAAAATTCAAATGAAATTAAAAGCAAAGCCAATGATGAATGAATTTGCTTTTTAAATTAAAGTAACGGTAAATGGCAAAGCTTGCTGCAGAGTATTAAACTTGCGTAACTTTACAATTGTCACCCTGTATATGTATATATCTGTGGTCACAAGGCATAACAGCATAAATGTGTTATTTGTATTTTACAGGAGAGCACTTCAAAGGTTCAAGTGCTAAGAGTAATCAGGTTGAGTTGTGCTATTTTTCCGCCCTAATATCTCGTAAACCACTGAAATTCTGACACAATATGAAAACGGATATGAAGATTCAAATTATGATAATAACTCGAATTCGACAAAACTCGAGTGGTTTGTTATTGCTTGTGACCACAGATATGTTAAAAACAAAATTCAAATCATTTTAATTTTTTTTTTTAATTAAAACTCAAAAAACAAAAAATCCATGTACATACATTCGGGCGTACCAATTTTTTTTCTTTTGAAAAGTACGTTGACAGAAAAATTCTATATTCGATTCTGATCAACTTTGCCGATGAAAATATGGCAAAAAAATGGATCCTACCCCCCCGTAAAATTCGAAGAAGTTTCAGTACTACGTACTGTAGTTGTTTGAATAAAAATCGATAGTTACTTTTAATATTACTTTAACTTCTACGAATTTTACGGGGGGTAAGCTCCATGCAAAACTACTAGACTCATTTGGCCTAAGCTGGATAGTCGCCGGACAAATGACCTGATACATACCAACAGGCACTTCATCAGTACTGTGACTTGGGTGATTACTGGACATTGCCCCATTGGAAGACATGCAGAAAGACTGGGTCTTCCATATAGAAATCATTGCAGGAGCTGTGGCAACGAGGAAGAACAGGAAACTGTAACTCACCTTTTATGCGAATGCCCAGCTTTGATTCACGTACGAAAGAAACATCTGGACAATTTTGTCTTCGATGACCTTAAAGACTTGACTAACATCCAAATCAGACACCTACTTAACTTCCTGAAAGGTACTCAATGGTTCAATGGCCTGAATTAGAGGGATAGGGACTTCGCTCCTTTTGTATGGTATCGCAATGGGCCTGTCTGGCCTAAGTGTGCTGGCGCACGCTGGCAGCCATTTTAACCTAACCTAACCTAAGCTCCATTTTTTTGTCATAGAATATGGAACTCTTCTGTCGGTACCCCGAAAAAAATTCATCCATACAAATTGGTACGCCCTAATATACATACTTATATATGTATAAATAAAATAACAAAAATATTATTTTAACAATAAAGAAAATACATATTAAAGGCACTAAAAAAATACATTTTGTGGTATAGGTACAAATGAAATTCACATTTTATTTTAATATTCAAAATTGAATAACTTTATGTTATATGCTAAAAATAAAAACAGTTCTTTGCGTACTGAAATGCAATTTACAGTAAAATTTATAAAGTTTCGGTTTCGACCAAATATTCGGTCATATTTTTTGCCGAAACCGTAACCGAAACCGAATATTCGGTCGGACACTAGTTCTAACTAAAGAGCTTCGACGATAGACAAGATCATGCAAGCTATGCAGTAGCTGTAATAAATCTTACCGAATTTGTTTTTTAAAGCAGTCTGGTATTTTCCATCGAATTTCAGTTATAGTAAGTGGTATTTGTTGTAAAGAGACCCACAAATGGGTTGAAAATTCCAAGAAGAGGTAAGTAGGTATATGCCAGAGACGTTTAGTGGAGCCAACAAGAAAATAGAAATTTATTTCTAAGAGCTTTTTTTATGAAAAATACTAAAGAAATTTTAGAGAAAAATCACATGGCATCAATATGATAATCCAATTATTTTAATAGGATTTGGTCAATGGTATTATCCCATAATTTTAATAGTTTTTAGACTATAATTTTTGACATAATATAGCTATATTATGGTATGTTCTATTGAATTCATGCTTAACACTATTAATTCAATGGTATAAAAAGTAATGCGATGTTTTTTTCTGAGTGCAATAGATCGATTTTACGAGATGAGTTTCATACTCGCTGCGAATTCACTCAGTATTCTTTTCTGGGCTAAGAAATTGTTTATTAATAATAGTAAATTTAGAGTGAATAAATTTGGCCTGAATTCTTTCAATCCATCGGAATTAGTTTTCATCCAGCCGCCATGCGCCATGCTTGCAGTTCTATATGCAAGAACAGCTGGACTCATTACAATATTAAAAAGAAATAATCGAATTACCAGGTTACCACAAGGAAAATAACTTCATTTGATAGTTTTCTTTGCTAAACTTAACTGTTTTTATAGCTTATTCATGTCGTTCTCAAAAAACCGAGCGTTTTGTTCATGTAATACATGAATCTGTCATGACGGTTACCGATGAACAACGCATGGGTCGCATTTTTTTTTTAACTTGAAAACCGCCTGAAATACAGCCAACTTGAATCACGTCGAAATATGATCGATTAAAATTTCCATTACAGTAGAATCGGGATAACTCGTACCCCGTTAATTCGAAAATCTCAATAATTCGTAACAAACTGTTGGTCCCTTGAAAAAATCGTTTTAATTCGTAAAAATTCCATACATTTTGGTCCCCTCGCTAGTTCGTATATTTTTTTTTTCAATACAAAGTCTGTTTAACCTCTTATAAATTGAAATTGGTTGTTGACAACCTCTTATAATTCGCAATGCTAAGCAAAATTGCTATGTATGGCACTATGATTCGAAAAAAATCAATCATAGTAGATAGCTACGTTCACTTTTTTTGATTAAATTTTTTGTGTTTTTTGTGGTTGACAAGATACGCGAGAAGAGCCTTAAACAACTAAAAATTACAGGCTTTTTGGAACATAGTTTTTAATGGGGTCCAATAGGTGCATACATATTTCAGTTAAATGAATAATTGTTTCTGCATTTTTTCTTTCTATTAAAGAAATTGAAAAAAAGTCAATTCGTATTATTCTTATTTTAACTTCGTTAACCTTCGTCCCAATAATATTCGAAAACTCAAGTAAAATGGGAGATATGGTTTCCATTTTATATGAGTTTTCTTCAAAATATTGAGAGTGACTGTCAATGAGTGTTATATATCTATACAGCTTCATCGCCGTAAGTTGTCTTTGCTATAGTTCCTGGTTACAAAGGTTATAGTAGACAATATACCCCATTGGAAAACTTAAGGATAATTGTAAGGATTAAGAGCCCTGGACATATTTTTTTTTAAATTTATTTTAATATTTACATAAAATATTGAAGAAATTCAACCAGATTTTGAGAAAAAACTCCGAGATGAAAGGGTTAAATCAAAATCTCGTTAAATCGAAAACCTCTGTAATTCGTAAAAAATTGCTGGTCCCTTGCGATTATGAATTATCGGTATTCTACTGTATTTTTTTAATTCATGTTGTAGAAGTTGAGATGTGATGGCTAAGTACTAGAAGAGGGTACTTGAGGTCAATGACTTTTGAAGCAAAAAAGTTGCATGACTTTGGTCTCTTTGGACTTGGACTTGGGCATAAACATTAATATATCATACTTTAAGATCCGACTGTAAATGCTGAAGCTACCATATGACGAATTTAAAAAGGCGACATCTACCTTCAGCAAAAAAAAAAAATTGTTTTAATAAGTATTTCGATATTTCTGCTGGAAATATCGAAATACTTATTTAGCAAAAGTTTAATGATCATTTGGGATCTTTAATTTTCTGACATTAGAGTGGCATATTTGGGTGGTAAGAAGTGAGATCTGATGGATAAACATTAGAACGGGGTAATTGAGTTCAATGACCTCGAAATTGCCTTGCAAAATAATTCAGATTCGAAGGTGTGCGGAGCACTTTTTTTTACCTGTAAGGTGGTACGGTCTACTGAACATGTTTTCAGCCTCACGATATGCTTTGAATTTCGTGAGGATGGTGATATGAACCATAGAGGTTACTTTGAAGGATTTTAGATTCTTAGCAAATTTAATTTAATTTTTTTTTTTAAGTAACAATAACAACTTCAATAATAAAATGTTTCATATAAAATATCAATTTTTGTTTAGCGAATTTTTGTGCCTATTTATTTCTCATCAGCAGAAATAATTTGATTTTGACCCTCGGGATTATAGCATTATTTTTTGTAGAAACACTGCCCGAAGACAAAATTGTGCTACAATTTATTATTTTTAGAAACGATAACTCAAAAGAAAGTATCTCTTGAAAATCACCGCTATTACCATTGATCAAGTAGGCGTGTTACCTTCTAATACGCGGCATATCTTGGGAACTATGCCTGGGCACAGGATTATAATAACTTCTTTTTGATTTATTTTTCGCTAAATTTCGGTTTTACTTATATTGAGAACTTTGTTTAAATTCATCATTATTAGTTGAATCATTTTGCGTTTCCTGTCCGAGAACAGATACAACGCATCTTCGTAAAACGCTAACTCCGTAAAGCTCATTTTATATTCAAAACACGAGTATTTTGAATCAACAACATCTTCATCTTCATCAACAGCCGAAAACTATGAGTCACCTCATAAAATTAACATCAAATATCTGATAAACTATTCTTTGGTTAATCTCTCAGTGATACAGAATTTACAAATTACCACAATATTGAATATAAATATTCTACTGGGATGTAACTACATAAATATTACATAAGCACGCACGCCTTACTGACCCAACAAATTAACATCAAGCCACAAAAGAAGAAATATGTACATAGAAGTACCCACTCAATTGGCAACACCCTTTAACCCTTAAATAACTTTATCTTAATCACGTACGTCGCGTTGGTTCTGTTCATAAATTGAAAGCAACTAACCAACCTAACCTAAGCTTTTTCTTTATGATTTCAACAATAATTCACAATTTCACACTTTTTTGTTGCCGTTGTTGTTGTTGTTGTTACCGTTGATGTTGATGATGTTGTTGCTGGTTGTTGCTACTACCGGAAAAATAAATAAATATGCCACAATATAAACATGAACGAACTTTGTTACTTCTGTTGGTTGATGCTATTGTTGTTGGTGTGGATATTTTTGGTTGGTTGTTGTAGGTGTTGTTGCTGCTGTTACTACAGCAACAAATCAATTTTTATGCTATTTACTCATTCGCAGTACAAAGGTTGTGTGTCGGTTGTAAATTATGCGCCTATTAAAAAAGTATCGCACCTAATTAGACGCCGTGAGACGTCCACACAAATACAACTACAGGAATAACAACAATAACTCCAAAAAAAAAAACACAACAAAAGGCGTGAAAAATAACAATGATGATGGCGATGGCGATCGTGTCATGCGGTGTGAAGTGCACTCAGGTTTCTGTTGTTGTTGCTTGCTGCAACACAGAATTTTATATGTAAAATATTTGAAATTGGAGTGAGGCATGCTGCAGCATAAATTATGTTAGAATCGTCGGATTTGAAATTTATTTGTTGAAAGTTGCGCACACAATTAAATTCAATGACGGATCACTTTGAATGTAAAGGAGTTTTTTTTTGAAATTTGTTTAGTTTTTTATGTTGATTCTTTGTAGAATTGGAATTTTGTTTTATTTAAAGCAATTCTTCATACTAATTGTAGTGGATATTGTGATAATGAGTAATATTTCATATTAGAAACGTATTTAAAAGGTCAATGATACTTTCATGTCTATGATTACTTAAGATTTAGATTTTAGGATCGGTTTCTGGTGTTTTGAAGTATATTTTATGAAAATCGTTCAAATTATACCAACATACACTAATGCCACCAAAACACAACTCAATCACCCAAAAATGATTTTTTTTTATTAGACTAATTATTTTTGTCTTGAACTAAAATCACAGCCCCACTATTCTCCACCTTGCCCTACATTTTTATTTTTTTCGATAGCTCTATACTTAGGTTAGGTTTAGTGGCTGTCCATCAGGACATACTTAGGCCAAATACGGCGCGTTGTGTTACCACGTAGGTGCTAATATCCATCCACCCCCTTTAAAACTGAAAAAACCAAGATTAATCGAACCACTTGGACTTTGTTATATAGTTAAGTAGGTCCCCTAGGTCAGTTGACCCCAAGTCGGACAGGTCGTCTTGGAAGTATTGACCCAGGGCATTTTTCCTACAGATAGCCAAGGCTGGGCAAGACCATAAGAAGTTTGAAAGGGATTTCTCCTCCTTTTCATCCCTGCAACTTCGGCAAAAATCATTTGAGGGCACACCTAATCTAGCTGCGTATGCACAGGCCAGTTATTACTGCCACGGCTTTGTAAATTTATCTTCTACTGAAAGAAAGTAGCTTCTTAGAGCGTTTGGGGTCTATATTTATTTTCAATGCTCCTTAATAGCAAAATCAGCTCTCTTTCGTGTGATCCCAATATTTTGTATCTCGTTTTTTTGCAGTCCTTTAAATATTATTGGAGCCAATTTCCCATCCTATCACTTTCCTACTCTAATGCAGAGCCTCTCCTTTTAGTTATTTATTTTTTTAAGTTTAAGGAAAACAAATAATGTAGATAGCAATGAGTTCAAGAGGTCTTGGTTCCTCTTCACTTTAGCTGCGGTGAAAAGTAGCAGATTCATTTTATTATCAATGTTATTTCATAATTCAATCTTGGCAAAAAGTTAACTCTCATCTGGTGTCGTTTGTAGCTATGCCGCAATGAGTCAATAGAAGCTACGAATTGAAGTTGTTGGACAGAACACTTAAGAGTTACCAAATAAATTTTCTATAAGTTGTAATGAAAATAACTGAAGATGGTTGGTTGGTTAGTTCGAGTGGCGGCCCTTTTTAATTTTTGGGAAGGATGCACTTAGGTCAAAATGCCCATTGCGATACCACATAAGCTTTTCTGGCAACCAAATTAGCTGCGCTCAATGCGGAAATGACCTTAAGCAACTAAAAAAGGTTTGAGAATTAAAAACCCGCAACCTCCTGGATCAAAGTTTAGTGAACCATCTACTAGATTATCCAGGTCGTCAACCAAGTGAGTAGCACAGTCGGCTCTCATTCATGAGGTTGCGGGTTCGATTCCCGTCTTGGTCTGGTAGTTAAGGAGTGAGATTGAAAAAATCTTAACACACGTTTTACCTAATAATTTTTTTTTGGGTGTAAAATTTAAAAATTTCTTTGATCTAGGTATCTTTGAAAAATATGTCAGTTGTTATTTTTAATGACAAACATGTTGATTTATTGTGAGTTTGATCAAAATGAGTGAAGAAAAAGAAATACGTCTTAAAATTATTAAAAATTTAATGGTGTCGTTTGTAGCTATGCCGCAATGAGTCAATAGAAGCTACGAATTGAAGTTGTTGGACAGAACACTTAAGAGTTACCAAATAAATTTTCTATAAGTTGTAATGAAAATAACTGAAGATGGTTGGTTGGTTAGTTCGAGTGGCGGCCCTTTTTAATTTTTGGGAAGGATACACTTAGGTCAAAATGCCCATTGCGATACCACATAAGCTTTTCTGGCAACCAAATTAGCTGCGTTCAGTGCGGAAATGACCTTAAGCAACTAAAAAAGCTGTGAGAATTAAAAACGAGCCCGAGATGGGAATCGAACCCGCCACCTCATGAATGAGAGCCGACTGTGCTACTCACTTGGTTGACGACCTGGATAGTCTAGTAGATGGTTCACTAAACTTTGATCCAGGAGGTTGCGGGTTCGATTCCCGTCTTGGTCTGGTAGTTAAGGAGTGAGATTGAAAAAATCTTAACACACGTTTTACCTAATAATTTTTTTTGGGTGTAAAATTTAAAAATTTCTTTGATCTAGGTATCTTTGAAAAATATGTCAGTTGTTATTTTTAATGACAAACATGTTGATTTATTGTGAGTTTGATAAAAATTAGTGAAGAAAAAAAAGTACGTCTGAAATTATTAAAAATGTTCAAAATAAATCCAAATTGGTCCTACAAAAAATTGGCCAAAGAATTGAAGGTCTGCCGTCAAACTGTTTCCAATGTTATTAAACAGTTTCAGGAGAATTTGACCATCGAAAGGAAACCTGGTTCGGGAAGAAAACAAGGACCACATGATATTGGGAAAGCCAAGAAAATAGAAAGCATATTGAAAAGATCTCCAAACATATCTGGTAGAAAAGCTGCCCGGTTAGCCCAGTGCTCTGACTATTTGGTGCGAAAAGTTAAAGCCAATGCAGGTTTGAAAACATACAAAGCCCAAAAAGTTCCAGACAGGAATGTTGCAAAAAATTTAGACGCCAAAAGTAGGGCTCGGAATTTAAAATCGAATTTCATACAAAAATATTCATGTTGTGTAATGGACGACGAAACGTATGTACTGGCAGATTTTACGCAGTTTCCGGGTCAAAATTTTCATGTTGCTGATGCTCGAGGAAATGTCGAAGAACAATTTAGAATCCAAAAGCAGACAAAATTTCCTAAAAAATTCCTGGTATGGCAAGCTATATGCAGTTGCGGCAAAAGAAGCAAGTCATTTGTTACAGTGGGCTCTATAAATACCGAAATATACATTAAAGAATGTTTGAAAAAAATACTTCTTCCTTTCATAAGAGAGCACAATGTGTTCACATATTTTTGGCCTGATTTGGCATCATGTCACTACGGCAAGAAAGCTCTGGAGTGGTACCAAAGTAATAACATAGTTTTTGTACCAAGAGAGGCCAATCCTCCAAATTGTCCGGAGCTAAGACCAGTGAAATGAAACTTAAAGAGCACAAAAAAGGTGTCCCAAAATATCGAAGGAGATGGGAAAACTGTTTCAAAAAGATGTCTGAAACAACTATCAAATCTCTAATGGAGGGCTTACCAAAAAAGGTCCACGAGTTCATAAATAGCGGTTAGAACTATTAAAGTTATATTTTTCTGTAATTTGTAAAATATTATCAATTAAATAAAAAAAATTAAAATTTTAGGATCAGCCGTTTAAAAATTATTGAATTTTATATATGTTAAGATTTTTTCGATCTCACTCCTTAATTCTCATAACCTTCTTATATTCACTGGCGATATGAAGTGAATGAGAATTATAAGTGTGCGTATATACCACGTTGGTAGGCAATGGCAAAACCACCAAGTGATAACAAATTGCCCCATCGCCGTTTGGAATCGGCGCTAAACTATAGGTCCAACCATCGCCTCTGTGGTCTAGTGGCTGCATGCCAGACTCTTGTCTCCGAAGTCCCGGGTTTGGTTGTCGACTAGGGTATGCTAATCTTTCCTTCTCTTTACCTTTCTTTCATTCTCTACTTGGGGTTTTGGTAAAATATATCTTATAGGTCGTAGTGCCTGACTTTCGGTTCATCCGATCCTTCAAATAAATAAAAAATAATAATTATTCTCACTTGGCTATGGAGGTCGCTGAAGATAGTGAAATTTGTATTCTTTAAACATAATAGAATAAGTATTTGGTTGAATAAACTGTTTTCATATATTATTTACATTTGTTAACAAATATTATTGTGTATTCGGCGAGACAATATAAGTAAGTGAGTGTGTGTATGTGCATCATGCCACTTAGTTTTCTTATATGCATGTGCTGTCTACTCATATTGATGCTAAACTTAAGAAACCTCCTTCGTTTACATTTTCGCCCCACAGAATTCACTTATGTTAGTCACGTACTAAACGTTGAAGCCAAACACTCCACACAATGTAAACAAACCAAAATGAGTAGAGTTACCATATAATAATATAAGCGAAAAAAAAATATTTAAAAAACAAGTTTTTGTTTTTTTTTTGAATAAGTTTGTGACGATGTTTGAGAGGAAAATTAAAATGAAAGGATTTAATTGAGACATTAACACTTCAGAGCTTATTGCGCTACTTTTATTTTTTAGCTTATATTAAAAAGAGTTTTCTTATTAAGTACAATCCGATTAAGAGTTAGTGTAATAGATTTTCTTTTTATAAAACAGTTGATAGATTATTCTAAAGAGAAGAAATTTATGCTTTAATGTTTTTGTAGCCATTGTATTTTCAAATTGGTTACATGTTCTACATTTATGAGAAGAGCTTTGACGGAAATGATTTGGTATTTTTGGTGCTGATAAGACAGCATTATTTTCATTATTTTTATAATAAGTGTAGTTTGAAAACCATTTTAAAAAAATTTAATTAATTCAGGAAAATTTTAAAAAATTTAAAAATCGATATTAGCTACACCAAAAATTAATCGAATTATGTTCTAAATTTATGTAAACTTTTTTAGATAACAGTTTTTGGAAAAATCAATGTGGGCACAGACAGCATCGATATGCATGGTGCTTATTTATTCCATTCAGTATTTATTCCTATAGAAGTTCTTTTATATACTTAGTACAGAAAGTTTAGAGGCCCATGAATGTTCATTCACGATAGATTTTCTTTTTCTTTCTATATCAGGCCGGAACCATCTCTTTATGTGTAGTTCAACTTCCTGTTGAGCACTTAATAAAATAAACGCTTGTACAACGAATTATTCGTTCAACATAATGAACCTCATCATACTCGGTTAATCATGGAAATATAATTTAGTATGTGTTAGTGAAAACTTGTAAACATAAAATAAATAAAAAAATTACAAACACGTACCTACTAAAACGAAAATCACAAAAACTTTCTTTTTATTTATTTTGTACTTTTGTTGAAACATTTTTCTCTCAACCAAAACATAAACTAAAGTAAATAAGTAAAATGAAATAAAAATAAATAATAAAAACAGAACTTTTATTTGTTTTTTTTTTTCGAAAGCGAATTTTTATTTGTCTCGCCTGAATCCGAGAGGCGAACGCGCATTGCGGCAACAATTTTAACACCCCAGCTTTTTTCCCATCTTGAATTTTGTCTGTTGTGGTTTCTTATCGTGTTGCTGTTGCTGCTGTTCCTGACGCTGTTGTTGTTGATGTTTTTTTTCTTTCTTTTCACCACAACCGAACGTTCACAATGTGCAACACTTACGTTGGCGATGCGGCGACAATAGACTATTTTATTTTTTATTCAATGGTTTTATGTCCGTCTGCCTGTTTGTCTGTTGGTCCATGTGTCCTTTCATCCGTCGTTCGTTTATCTGTCAGCGCTATCCACCGCCAGCACCACCATTGTGTCAACCATTGTAACGGTTACATGCGAATACGCTTCCTTCCTTCCGCTCAGGATAGTATGGGCCGTGAGGACAACGAAGAAGATGATGATGCTGTTCCATCTTTATTACTACAACAGTTGAAAATTCAATTTGGCTGAAAATTTTGTCAAAGTTTTGCGCCTTTTTTCCAACAAGTTTGGTGTAAATATTTTTGTAAGTACGATAAACAAAAAAAAACTCGGTTTTTTTTTGTTTGCTCTAACAAAATGAGTGCAGCGCATTTTTAGAATTTTCTCGTATTTGTAAGCCACCAGCAACAGCAACAGCACCAACTCCAACTTTATTACTAAATTTTCGTAGTATTGCTGCTGGTGCTACTGCTAGCTTTTTTTTTGAGTTTTTTTTTCTTCCTTTATTTGTATGTATGTGGATATTTTTTAATTTTGTTCCTCTTTCCTTGAAAGTACGTGCTTTTAAAAAGTTCACTTTTTTCACTCCTTAGTTTGCGGTTTTTGTATGTGGCCCCATTCTTTCTAGTTTTGATTATGGTTTGCCTCGTTGTTGCCGCGTTGCTGTTTTTCGCTTTGTAATGCAATTCCAATTACACTTTCTTTTCGTTTTTTTTTTTTGGTAGGTACATAGTTACATCACGTATTTTTGTCCCTTGTAATTAAATTACCTCATTTGTGTCGTTGGTTTACACTGACACTAAGGATAGGCACCCAGCACAATTTTTCTTACACTTTAAGTAGCCTAATGAAAAAACAATTAGGAATTATTCAAATTGTGTTATTTAAAGTATCTAATTGTTACTAACCAAAAGGGCCTTTCAGAACAGGGCTTTGGAGCAGCCAAATTTTGGGGTTGCTCCGCTCCAGTTTCACTCCGACCTCTTAAGTATAGCTCCGACTCCGCTCCGTGCTCCGTGCTCCGCTCCGAGCTCCAACTACATATAATTTTCTCAATAAAAATCATTTTTTTTATCTTAAATTCTTTTATGTGTATCGCTACCTTAATTTGCTAAAGCCCTAACACCCATTCTCCAAATTTTAGAGGAAAAGCAAAAATTATTTTGATATTTGGAGTACTGCTTCCATAATTTGTAATTTGTGCTGAAGGAAGAGATCGTAAATTTTCGGTGTATATCTTCAAACTTTTCGGTACAGTTGAAAATAAGCACGATTTATCATAATCCACCAAAAAATCGATATTGAAAAATTTAATGTTAGGTGGCCAATTCTGGGAAGTTCCGAAAATACTCTTTATTTGGCTCAAAACTCGACATCTTTACCATACAAAAAAAAAAAAAATATAATGCCAAGTTGTACAACAACTATATCGTTTTGAAGGCTGCTTTCATAGCAATAGAACCAGTTAAGATTGTGAACTCCTTATTCTGACATCATTTAAAAAAAATTAGGATTTATTAACACACATTAGCCCTATTCATGATGTGGTGTAAACGGTCTTGCATCATTGCAAATGCAATTTTTTTTTGCATATCGCATATATTTGTTATTGTGATAGCATAACTATTTTGCATTTGCAATGATGCAAGACCATTTACACGAAATCGCGAATAGGGCGATTGTAATTAAAATTGTACATTTCATTACTGCATTGGAAATGGTACTACTTAGTTCAAATCCATTGCAATGAATTTGAAATTAATCCATAAATGTAATGAATTTTATTTTAGTACTAATTCGTTCCAATGGATTTGAACTCAGCATTGCCATTTGCATTGATTAATGGATATGGTAATGGAAAAAACAATAGTTGAAAAAATTAGGAATCGGAGCAGCGGAGAGTTTAATTTTCATTGCTCCAGCTCCAGCTCTAGCTCCGGTCAAAACAGTGCGCTCCACAGCTCCTTGCTCCAGCTCCGCGCTCCGCTCCAAAGCCCTGTTTCAGAGAGAATAGAGGGGGAGGGGAGGGCCTCAATTTTTATCATTACAAAAAATGTATACCTGTTTCGAGCCCCACATTTTTTTGAAATACTCTACTAACGTTCAATCTGATTCTAGTTTTAGCAAACAACCAATCTTTGGTTGGTATAAATATTCAGATTTTATGAAAGAAATTTTTTATTCCTACCCACATTTCCCTGTAGATGACATTGTTAGCCAAAGCCTTTGTTACAAAATTGCAGGACTGTACTGTAAATGGTTCTGAAGACATACTTAAAAAAGCATTTTGTTTGTATGGAAGGAATCACACTCACTTGTAATTATTGGCTCGGAGTATCAGACAAATAATTCTGGCATTAAAAGAAAAACAGTCTATTCAATCAGTTCAGTAATTTCCGAGTCTAGAAACATCGCACAAACGAATATTAATTTTTATAAATGTATGTAAAGAGTTTTTCATTAAGCGTTATTGAACTTTAAAATTGAATAAAAAGAGTTATATGTGAGATATGACGGAACCTTTATTGGAGATTAAAGTACATTTGATACCATTATGTTTTAAAAACGATATCATCCAAATGGCCTCCGCTGTTTAGTAAACAGGACTCCATAAATTTTGTATGATGTTGTTCTCCAGTTGGTCAATTGTTGTTGATTTGTTAGCGACTAAACGCAGTCCGGAAAAAAAGTCTAAGGGCGTTAAATGATGGCCGCTGTCCCACATAGCTTCTTTTGGAAATAACGCGTTCTGAGAACTTTTCTTGCAACATCTCTAATGAAACGTCCGCTGTGTGACACGTTGCGCCGTCTAGTTAAAACTACATGCTGTCCAGGTCCATGCCATCCAATTGAGGTCACAAAAAGTCACAGAAAGTTTAACTCCTTGAGCACGACGAGGAATCGAGTGGTTTCAGCCGTCGTATAGGGTCTGGTACATGGCTAAATGATGATAATGACACAATACAAACGTCAAAGAATGACAGTGCTGCCACCTTAGAGCAATAAGTTGTCAAAGTTCAGACATAACTATTGAAAAACCCTTTACAATAAGATGGACTGAAAAAAAGTTCATGTTTTTGCCTCCCCACGGTTAATTGTGGGTTTAGCGCCATAAACCGTTTTTCGATAGAGCGCCAGAAAATTATTTTTTAAATATTTCAATGTCTTGCACATGGCAAATATTTTTGTCGTAAAGACTGACTTAAGTCTGTCAGGAAAAGAATGCAGTATAGCTTTATCTGATTTAACAAATGCTACAGAACTCATACATTTGCTTATTCTGGATTCATTTACGAAAATAATGACGGCCCGTTTCCCGCTCAACTCTAACATAGACTTGGGAAAGCGAATCTTATATCATTTCTTCAAAAAAGTAACATTAGGCATTATAGTCTTCATCGATTCGACGAACACCTAAAAAAGTTTTAAAATTTCCTATTTGTTGTACCTCGAAGTGCTTAAAAATAAACAAATAATTTTTAAAAATATTTTTACGGTTCCTATTGCTTATTTTTAAAAAGGTCTAAATGTGATATTATTTCCAAAAATCGGAGCTGACTTTGTCGATTCCACGGGATTATCTTTAACGCAAGCAAAATATTAGCTACGTTTTATTCGCTACTTGCTTCTAGTTATGTATGTGGGAAGGGAGCATAGCGACCCTGCTAGAAAGGCAACCCGAACTGGACGAAAGTACTAAGATCCTGCTAGAAAGGCAACCCGGACTAGACGAATACAAACAGACAAGCTTTCATTCGTGTAGCGTCAGTTAAGTTAAGAAGTCGCACAGAGTCGTGTGTAATTTTCAATTAATTAATAAATATTAATAAACATTGTATTCCACATATATAACTAGCAGCGATAATTGTATGCGAAAACAACAACAAAGCCGCATAGAAAACACGTATAATTATAACAGTTATGTATACTTAACAAGTTGTTTAAGTACATCAAATTCTATTGTGAACTGCGATGAGTGAAAGAAAGCCGGCAGTTTGGCAAAAAACCAAAAAAGGAAAAGATTCGAACTGTCTGCCGGTGAAAATAAGTTAAAATCATTGTAAAATTTACTTACAAAGAGTAAAAACTAAAAACAATGCCCATGATGCCCTCAAGCTGCTGAACAGTTTCATTGTGAATAACAATATAACGAGGAAGAAACTTAACAACTTGGTTGTTTTATTTGCAAATGTTAAACTAGCGGGCGAGTTTATAGATAGATTTTTTTTTTAAGGTCTGAATTGAAACTGCTATCAAAATTGATTTGGACAAAGAAAACTACCAAAACTAGGCAAATCAAATATGTATTAAAAAAATATACCAAAACAGTCAAATTTTTTATGAACTTCTACTGTCGATAAATAAATCTATTTGGAAAAAATTTTCTTCTTTAATTTTCATTGACCAATTCGCATAATTTCACATATCTAAATCGAGTACTCAAAATAGTTGTTTTGTGCGGAAACGTAAGTAACGTCCCTAATATGAGTTCTTTCCTCAGAGCACATTAATAATTGAAAATATGTTTATGCTGATTCATGTACAAGAGCATAAGACACATATGACTGTGTTACCCGATTTTTAAAATAGTTGATAATTATTGGTGAAAAAATCGTTTTATACCGAATGGTGAAACGTAAGTAACGCTGGATTTACCCAGGGGCAGATTTAGCAATTTAAAAATTAAATCTGAAATTTGTAGAAACAAAAATTTGAAGTTTTATTGTGAATTTTAAAATCCACCCCTTTAAAATTAAAGATTTTTAATATTTCCAATTGGTTAAATTTAATAAATTGTCCTTTCGTATTGCATACATTTTTACACATACACAAATTTCTAAAAATATCTGCTGATATTCCCATGAGTTTATATCTATAATTTACACTACCATGTTTGTATTTCAATTTCAAAATAATAAAATGAAAGTGGTTTACTTTAAGTGCACATATACATATGTACATTCAAATAAACATTACACATACTCATATACACATATATATATATGTATATATGTAGAAATGTATATGAAAAATCTAGAATTATACTTGTGAATTGAAAGATTTCGATTTCGTATTGACTTAACATGATTTTCTGCTGCAAAATGTATCAAACAGATACAAAATGCCAAGTGGAAAATGAACAAACTGAAATGCAATGAATCACAGCACGAAGAAATCATCACAGCTACGACAACAACAACAACAACAGAAACAACGATAATGTTATATATTGGTATACACTTCATCAGGAATGCTGAAATGTCAATGTGAAATGAAGAGATGGAATGATATTTTCTGCTTAAAAAAAAAAAAAAAAAAAAAAAAAAAAAAAAAACATGAATAAAATGGAAAAAGAGTTGGATAAATGTTTAAGTGATGCAATGTTTAGTGGAGTCAATTCTAGTGTAAAAAGAAGATGAAGAAAAAGCAGAAGAATGAAAGTAATGAAGTTTGGTTAAAGAAGTGCAGATATATGTAAGTCTTCGATTGCAATTGGATTTTAAATTATATATTTCGGGGCATCTCTCTTCAAAGAAGTTTGTAAAAACTTTCTCAGCTTTGTCAAAACGAATTTCATACCGTATACACAGAAAATTTAACTCAAATACCATAAACTTTTTTCATCAGGTTTCATAAAAGCAAAAATTATTTATTGACGATATTGTCCAGACGCTTCTGCACCAATGTTGTCACACAGCAGAAATTGTTTTACGGTTATAAAAGTGCATGCGTATATTTTAAATGTTTGTATGTATGCAGGTAAGTTCTTAAAAGTTTTAACATTTGTCCATACATGGATGCAGACATCAATACGATTTGATTATAAATTCAATGGAAGCTTTTAAGTGTGAGCTATATTTGGTTATATTCGAACATCATATATGTAATGCATCTCAATTTGTTTGGAGACTTAAACTGATATGTGATTTTATAGTTATTTTTTAAAAAATATATTATTTAATTATTGTAATTTTATATTCGTTAGATAAAACTAACCAACCATCAAATAAGGTAAGTCCATTAGTTTGCCAAAACAAAGAGCTAAAAGACCTTCAAGTCCTTCAATAGGTATATGTATATAACATATAGAAGACCAGTCAGTTGCCACATTCGTTGTGCAAATTATAGTATTTATTTTGGTATTTAAGCAGATTTTCGATTTTGGCTGTGAAAAATCAACTTATCTGACTGACTGTTTTTTGGTGAAATATTTAGTTAACGAGTTTGATTTATAACACCATCTGTAGAGTATACTATACTTTAGAATAAAAAAGTGCAACTTACAAGAAAGCATCAAAATAAAATAAATTTAAGAAATCTACAAATATCGGTAAATCTTATAAACCATTCAACGTCATATTCTTGGTAAATTCATATATGCGAAGCAAATGTATTACAATAAAATGAAACTGTCCACTTGGTGAAACTCACAAATGTATTTTAAATGTAAATCTTTTTATTATTTCGCAACTGTTGAATTTTTCATTAAAGTAAATTTTTAAATCATATAAGGATCTACTGCGTATACTTATGATTTTCTCTGACAGTTTCAACTTTATTGAATTTTTAGAAAGATAAAATATTAGCAGTTGATGTATGAATAATATTTATTTTAAGTAGATAGAAGGAGTTTTATTACGAATTGGAGCAGCAAAGTGAAATAGTTTTTCGTTGCATTTTTTACTCTTTAAGATTTTAGAATTTGACTTATATGTTGATATCACCAAAATTGCCAGAGATACAGGGTAGCCGATGAAAATGAAGGCCTGTGAGCACCTGCAGAAGACTTGCAGTCACAGAGCAAAGCAAGGAAGGATGGGAAGCATGGGAACAATGCATATTCGCTCGTTTTCTAGAATACTCATGCATAAAAAAAAAAAATCTTTCAAAAATCTCCTTTAAAGTCTTCAATGAACTACCGGTCCGTAAAACGCAATACTGTTCTCTCGAGAAGAGTTCGCAAAGTACCCTTATATTTTATATACATGATAAAACATTAAAGGAGTAATACATTCATAAGCTCAAAAACGCTAAAAGTTTTTTCTTATCGTTGCTGTGCAGGAGTTGACGTTTGATGTGCAATATATATACATATGTATTAAAAAATGTCAATCAGTTTCAAGGAAAAAAGTGTTTTTAGTTTTTTTGCAATGTCAATTTGCAATGTAAGCTAATGTCAATTTTATCAAGACAATTTCATGCCATATTGAAAAACCGTGTGTTTCAGAAAAACGCATTTAAAGTTTCGCTGAGTGAAAATCATTTTCAAACTCACAGTTTAAGTTTGAATATCAGTCAGCGATTAGTAGGACATATAAGATAACAGAAGGTGAAGAACCCGCCCTTAGCGGTTACGTATACCTGCTCCGCTTACTCCAAGATATAATTTCCGTTGACGGACTGTTTATTAACCTCTATAACTTACTTAACATTTATAATATCTTTCGAAAGATATTAGTTAAAAATACGATTCTCGCTAGAAAAAGGTAGAAGCAGTTGACCAATCATTCTGAAATTTGGGGAGTAATATTTTTTGGCGGTCATAAGAGTTTTTCCAATAACTGGGCAAAATTAAAAAAGAAGGCGTGGCGGCTCTCATTTAAAAAAATGTGATTAAAATGTGTTTCAGAAATTTATACAAAAATTTGTATGGGATATTTTTTGGCACTATAATGTTTTGCACAAAAATGCGAAAGATTCTAGGCTCTCCCACTCCCACAAAAAAAAAAAAATAAATATAAATAAAAAATTTAAACTTTAATGTGTTTCAATACAGGAATTTATATAAAAACATCTTGAGAGGCTGTAAAATTTTTCTATTTGAAAAAAACACTTTTAAATCAGACCAAAATTTCCAAAATCAATAGCCTGCTTTCATCGCTGTGCAAAGCTTCTTTGCACTTAATGGCACTTTAATGCCTTTGTTTACAATGCTATGTTGTTCGGAGCATTGTAAAGTGATTTTTGTGGTCGAAATGCGATGCACAGTGAACAAGTCAATTTTAGTTATTTGGTCCTGAGTTGGCACATTTTTTTTTTCCCCAAATGCAAGTAAAAGGACAAATTAAAACCATTAACAATGAAAAATCATGTAGAATATTGTCAAATATTAGCCCTATTCACGATAAATTGCAAATGGTTTTGCATGATTGCAAATTCAAATTTTTATTGCATATCGCATATATTCGTTGTTGTGATAACAGAAATTTTTTGCATTTGCTATAATGCAAGACCATTTCCACTAAATCGTGAATAATGCTATTATTTATAGAATAGCAACATTTTTCCATTACAAAAATTAATCTCAAAAAGAAAGAAAAAAAATTAAAAAACTGTTAAAAATCGCTTGTTGTAGCCGATCTACGATTTTGCGAAATTTTTTAATAAAATTAAATAATTTTTCTAAATTTATTTTTTTTTTTTTTTGTGAGCTCCCTGTAACCTCGCATCTGTTTGAGTTGGTAAATCAAAAAACCGAGAAGAGATAAACAACGTGAAATTGAAATACAGCAAAATAAAATAAGACTCAAATAACAACAAAAGCAACAAAGGCGTCGGCTCAGCACTATCTGTTTTGGATCGAATCGAGACCACAACGAGTTTTTACACATTCCATGCTATTATGCACACGAAACCACTCCAATGCACTCAATCAATTGAACTTTTCAAATATTTACACACCTGTAGCCGGTTTACAAGGATGTAAGAAAATGGAATTCCGTTTGCACGAAAAATATATACAACGCTCATATTGTAAAGCGAAAACTAAATTGACAATTGCCAGCGTAAATTACGTTTATGTCCACTAACCTGTTATACGACAAAATGGTTAAGCGGACACACGCGCCTTCTCTGAGGAAAGCGGGGTGCCGGCTTAGCCCACAGTGCCAACTTAGGACCACTCTCCTTTAAACTTAACTCGATTTCGTTTGTTTTTATTGTGACAGTTTTTCAACAAATTTGCGATATATACAATGAATTCTGATACCGATCTGCAGTAAAAATCAGCTACTTGATGATAGAATGCTCTCGATAGATAATAAGATTTGAGACATTCACAAGAAATAGATAAACCGCAATTATATTTATTTATGTGCGCATAAGCTAAGTTTGATTGTGCACTTACTTTTTCACAATTTTTTCATATTTTTTTAAAAAAAAGTTCTGAAAATATTTACCACTTTCCGAAATTTTGTAAGATTATAGCAAGGTTCTCTATTTCACTAAAAAAAAACTATATAATGCTGTATGTATTTTATGTAGGTTACGAGGTATTGCGATTGTAGATTGAAAATATTGAAAAGTAGAGATTTAAAAAGCATACAAAAATTAATTCCTCGATTTTGCATTAGCTATACATTTGAAACAAGGTTGTGTTTTATACATTTATATACAGTTAAGAACCTGCTATTTATATAGAATAAATATGATAAGTTCTTGATCTAAACGGTCGAACGGTCTTCATTTTTTAAACATATACTCAAGTAATCGATTCTTAAAAGTGTACGACTTTTTCACATCACCATCCAGAATCGTATTAGCAATGCATAAAGAAATAAATATTCTCACAAATAGCTATGGAATTGCGGCAAAACGTTCGTAACTGCTTGTCCGACTTTATATGGAATGCATTCCCGCGAAAGCAATAAAAATCGCAAAAAAATGAATTAAGCCAGAACAATAACAATAAACTTAAAAGGGAAGGAAAAATGAAAAAAAAAAGAAAATAATGGAGCTGCAACAAAAAATATATGTGATACACAACAACAACCAAAAAAAAAAAAAAAAAAACATGCACATATTTACAAATTTGTATGTACATATGTGTGTAGTGAAATGTAGAAAATGTGCAAATAACGTAAACAATTAAATTGCAATTCATTTGATTGATTGAAATTGAAATGTTTTTGGATAGTAGCGAATATTAATAAAAAAAAAATAAATAAACCATTTGAATTTTGGGAAAAAGAACGCACGAATGTTTGAGGAGAAATGTTTTTAATAAATTAATTTTTAATTAAATTAAAGTAAATTTTTACAAATTGAAAACGTTATATATTTCGTCATTCAAGTGTTAATAATAACGAAATGTAAAACGTTTTTGACCATTTCAAGATTATGTGCAATAAATTCTTCATCATCTTCAAGACCATCATCTTCATCTTTTTATCATTCTTTAGCAATACAACAAAATAGCAACAACAGTAAACAAAACAAACAAGTAAGCGAGCAAGTAGCAACAGAAAACAAGCAACAAATTCCCAAGTTGCCACAATAAAAATGCAACTCACATGTGACAACGATTTGTACTTTAGCTCCTTTTATGGCACAATGGTTGGCTGCTGAGGGGTCGGTCCATTGCACGCCATGTACAATTCACATTTGTACAGCAGCAGTAGCAACAAAAGCAAAAACAGCAGCAACAAATATTGCAATCCTACAGTTAGTTACACTACTACGCATATTCAATGGCGAGGAGCTACACTACACATACATACAATACATATAAATGCATTCAACTCAGCCTGAATGCAACTTCAACTTCAGCTTAAAATGTGAATTGAGTATCTTGAATTGAATGCAATTTTTTTTACGTTTCGTTTCGCTTCGTTTTTGATTTGGGTTTTTATTTTTATTGAGTTGAATTTAAATTTGGAATTGAAATATATTATAGCAAAATACAAAAAAATATTGCAACGCCAGCATATGTTAAAAATTTATCTATATATTTGTTGTTACTTGTTATTACCATTTTTGGTATCAACAATTTTTATTTTGTATTTATTTATTGGTCATGCAATTCAGATTTTTATGTAGAATACAATATGTAATCTTTTTTTTTTTTTTTTGTTATCTCATTTTAAACTAACAGTTAATTATTTAATAATTATTTGACACGAAATTAAACATTTGAGATGTGCTATATAAAATTTTAATGTATTTAATGCATGTGAAAATTGCCGCCAAAGGTCAAATAAATAGAAGTGAATTTCTTATCATTAGATTTTACATGAGCAATATCACAGAGTCTAAAATATATAAAAACAAATTAAAATGGATCTAAGATCTATTTCAGGCAAGATTCTATTCAGTTTTGGTAAAAAATATGGGAATGCTTTCAGGTTGAACTTTTCTCAATCGTCTATATCCAAGAATATTTGAGTGTAAATCTGTTTTATAATATTTAATCAATAATAATCACACTATCACTGAAAAAAATTATTCTTTTATTATTCAAATGATTCCGAAAAACGAAATCTTTTCAATAGTGATTGAATGCTCCAAGTACGAATGAAAATGATGGAACAGTTGGGGGAAAGAAACAAAAACATTTTCGGTGGAAAGAAATTCAAACATTCTCACATTTCTTAGACTTTAGATTTCCTCGACCGTGTGAAGTTTTTAGGCCGAGGAAGAGGAAGATTATGGCGCTTAGCCAATATTAAAGCTATTTATTTTTGGTCTCATATCAAACAGAAAACTTACACTATTCATGGATGTAGTTGATTTTTCAACTAACCATTTTCTTATACCTAAAAATGCGATGAAAAAATTATAACTTTTTTTTTACCATTTTATTTTCTTTTATGGATGAGAAAAAAAAGCTCCGATTTGCTCCGAGCTGATATTTTATTTTAATTTTTTTATTATGTATTTTTAAAGTCTCACATGTATGAGAGGTAGGCGTAACAACATTCCAATCGTGATAATTTTTATCTTGATATATTAATATCCTATTTTTTACCAGAATATGTAATTTTATCACTATATCTACAATGGGTTCCAAGTTATAGGGTTTTAAAAATTTCGCATATATGAGAGATGGGTGTGGTATTAATGCAATCTATCCCATTTTTGCAATGATATATGGCAATAATAATGTTTATAAGTACACAAAATTTCATGATCATATCTATAATATAAACCAAGTTATACAATTTTCGCTGTTTCATTTGTATGGGAAGTAAGCGTGTTAATAGCCCGATCGTTAAAATTTTTCACACAGTGATTGCTAATGACTCCATGAGCGAATGAGCCAAATTTCAGAATTTTGACCAGCTAAAAACGGATTTGGCCCCATAGTGCAGTGAATTAAATGGGTTTTGTTTACGTAATTATTCATTTATAACGTATTCAAGTTATCGCTACAACATTTCATTTCTCTCAGCAAATTGTATGTTTTAAAAGATGGTTTCACATGTTTGATAGTCCACATGAATATCTAAATAAATTAATACTACAATTAGTGCAACAATAATTTTATGCGCAGTTCTAACAGTAATTTAGGGTCGAACAGTTCTATAGTAATTTAGGGTCGTTGATCACGACTGCGCTCAGTTTTTCTCCATCACATTTAGTTCCCCCACAATATGGATCTGAAGTCGGAAAAATGGGGTCTTCAGGGGCTATTAAGAAAGCGAAGTTGCTAAGCTTTTCCTTTTCTCTTGAAAATGGGATTTTAAGACCCCTTTTTTGATATAAGGCCGATAAAGCAAAAACCGTTGAGAAAACTTTTATATTGTCCTTAGAGAAATGTTCCTTTTTAAAAAATATAGGGGGTCTCAGAACATTAGAATAACCTACGAGGTACACATTTTCTAAAATAATGCAAAAACCGAATTTTTTGCATTAGAACCAAGCCACTCACACTACGTAGGTTAGGTTAGGTTGGAGTGGCAGCCTTCTGCTTGAAAGCACACTTAAGCACAAATTAGGCTCATTGTGATACCACAGTACGGCGCGACTCCCCCATTTACGGAGTGGAGAACCATGAGGACTCACACTACGTAAGTAAATAATGGAATTGTTTGTTGTTGTAATTAAATTAGGCTTCAATGTGAAGCCAACAAAATTTAAAAAAAAAATTAATTGATTAAAAAAAAAAAAATTTGGCGCTACATGGGATGGAACCAAGGGAGAAAATTTTTTTTTTTACCAATTTTTTTTTTTAATTTTATTGGCACCACTTGGAAGCCTAATGTAACAACAATTTCATTATGTATTTGAAAAAAATGTTAACCATGATTTTCAAATTCAACTGGAGAAAATTAATTTTATAAACTACTTGATAGTATAAAATCGACGTTACGTAACACATCGATTATCCCCATCCCCCCCAAGTAACACTTCGTAACGAATTGTCGGACGCCCCTTCCGTTTTTCGCATTACGTAATATGTGAACGGCCCCATATCCGAAGAACTTTAGTTCTAAAGTTCTGTCGGACCACTACCGATCATAAGCATATACTTCCTCTTATTTCACTCTTCTTGTGAGACTATCTCCAGGTATTACTTCATGGGGTTGGTTTAGCATGATTGGGTCTATGCACTGAAATGGTGGTTGGGTCACATCCGGGCCAAAGCTCGTCAAATTCAACCGCAAAGTATACGCAATATTATGCGCATTTTTGACCTCGGAGTAGCCTTTACCGGCATGCCTGCTCCACATTCTTCCGACATGAACAAAATCAAGGCATTCAAATAAGGCACGGCACGGTCTGCCGCAAGAAACTGCACCGCAATAATGTGCAATGTATCCAAAGACTGGTGCTACCTCAGTACTAAACACAGTCAAATATTGGACAAACACATTCGTATCTCGGCCACAACAAAAACACCAATATCCACCGCCACAAACACTGCAACCGCAACATCAGCTACAACAACAACAACGGCAGCAATGCATGTCCCGCACCAGTACAAACGCATTAAACACCATTCAAAATACCACAGGTCAACTGTAATGTGCAAGATTCATGAAATCACCAACTATATGGAACAACAACACATTCAACACCAGTACAGAAAACCAAACTCACCGCTAGAGTTGAGTGCATTCGCGAACTCCAATGTCTTCAGGAAAAATAGAGCCAGGAACAAAGAGGAAGGCTTACCGTTCGCGGCTCCCCTGACATAGTCATAAAAAATAGATCTCAGATTATTTGATAGCAGTTGGTCAGCAAGAATTTGGATCTCGGCACGGTAGCGAAACTGTAAGTTCTCACATCCCGAATCGATCGCAGCGCATTAAGAATATCGCCTGGATAGCCAGTTTAAACATTAATGTTATTAATTGCCTGATAATTCTTTGCACCCTTTTTGTCTGTATCCATAACGCATTTCTGATATAGTATTGTTTTGCTCAAAAGTAGAGAAAACAATTTTAAAAATAGTTTTCTAACTAACATTTGCACAAATGCTATAGAAAGGTTATAACCTACCTTCAGAATTGTCATTAATTAAATCTTGGAATAACTTTGTAAGTAAATCCCATTTATGTACCTATACTTACTTGCCGAACCTCTTTACTTTCATTTTCAGTCGCCACAAATTGTTAAGATATTTCTTTACGTGTAATCCTTATCAATAAATTCATTCTACTCTTACATAATTAAGAATTTAGATTTCATTTACAATTACAAAAACCAAAAAATAAAACACATTTTCCTAATGCAATTTTAACATTTTGCCTTAACAACTGGCGCTAATTATAATTTCATGAAGTTTTGCACGCGTTCGTTTTGCCTAAGGTTACCAGCTTGCACGATATGACACCACATTCAAACACATTCAATTTTATTTACAAGCAATTTTTTTAAATTTATTTTTTTTTATTTTTCACATTTTTGTTTATGATGCAGCAAATATTTCAACAAATTGTCACAATTGCACAGCGTGATGTTGTTGTGTGCTGCAATGCTGCGATGATAGACATCATCACAGACGACAGCAGACAACATTCGTTGAGATGTGTACATTTATACACATCCAAACAAATATTTTATATGGTTTATGTATGGATATGTCGTGCAAAAAACATTGAAATGGGTTGTGATGTGATGCGATGCGATGTTATTCACCGTGTTATTTTCTATATAGAGATGCGGCAGCAACAGCAACATCAGTTGTAAAAAAAAATGCACTCTAACGTAGTGTAAACCACAAATTATTTCATTTCAATGCATTGCATAAAAACAATAGCATACTTTGAGGATTATATGCATCGTTGAAGGAATGTATAATCTTGTTGTGACGATAGGGCGTTATGGTGGATGTAGATATATAACTTTGATTTTAAAAGCTATTTGAAAGGAGTAGTAAATTTTATTGTTAATTGTGTAGTATATACGAATTTAATTTGCTTTCGAATATGCTGGTTCTTTGATAAGGAAAAGTGTTCTTCTGATGAAAAGAATTAGTTCGTGAGCGTTTTAGCATTTTCTTTGTATTTATGGTATGGGAACCGTATACACCACCCCTCGGTTTGGTTGGAATGGCTGTCTACGAGACACACTTAGGACTGAACGGCCCATTGTTATACTACATAGTTGAACTCCGGTTCCGACCGTAGGTGCGGGCAGTTATCACTTGGTCTGGCGTCCCTAACAATTTAATCTCAAGAAAGTCGGATTCGACTCCAACTCTCACTAGGCTTTCTTCTCAAAATTTTATTAACATTTTTTTTTCTATAGAGGAGAAAACTGATAGTAATCTATAGTTTGTGAAATGTTAGATAATTTTCGGTAAGACAAAATTCTAAGGACAATATGTGCAACAATTTCACTAATAAATTACAACATAGGAACCGACCTAATATATTGAAAGATACCGATTTTTGAATATATTAGTAAGCCATACAGTGAGACTCAAAAACAATTTCTAAGTAGTGAAATCATTTTCAGGGAGTATTCTTATAGAAATTTCCATCCAGTTTTTACTTCTTTCTGGTCAAGATATTCAGTAAAAGGTTCTCAATATTTTTATATCGGAGAACTTTACTCTAATATAAAATAAGAGGAACTGGTACACAAACTTTTCCATTCAAGGGACCTTAATTTGTTATTTATTTGTACAACTTTGCGAAAAGTAGCTGTATAGCTATGGGGATCATTCTTTCTTTATATGAGAGTAGTAATAGTATCATGCTCAAAATGTTTTGCTCTTTCCCTTCAATTATTTTAATCGAAATTGTATTGACTATTTATTCTACCTTGGACTTCCTAATTTTATTCTTTGCATTTGCCGACCGTATATATTCGCAAAATATATATAAATATTGTAGTTTAGAATGTATTGAGGAACCGCTCAGTCTAAATTTTTCTTGAAAATTTGTTTTATAAAAACTTTATCAGAATTTTTCATATGAAGAGCTTTAAATCAAAACGAAATAAATGATACTTAACTATTATGATTTTATTGTGTTTTGATTTTGAATTCTTCATTATTGCTTTAATTACAATTATAATTTTTATCTAAAAAATAATGGAACTTCAAAGAGTTGAAGTTGAAAGGCCCAAAAAAGCTTTTTCCTTATAAAAAATTAAATATATACAAAAATGTAAAGAAACATATTTTGGGTTGCAAGGTAAAATATTCCCTTAAAAATCTTTGTGTTTTTCTGTTCGGAAAAAGCATATTTTTAGTGCACCATGAAGCCAGTATAGCACATAGTAATCATAAAATCGCCTAGTAACAAAGCCCATCCAATTTATGCCTAACGCCATCATAATATCATATCAAAAGTATAACTATTAATTTTAATCTCAGTTACCAAAAATATCAAAGATTAAAATCATGACCACTTTCTACGAAGCTTTATGATTATTTTCGCACATCGACCCACAAGTAACTGCTGATGAAGAGCGACCAATAAGGAGAACACACACCTCCATTGTCTGCATGCGTCATAACAAAAAGCTATAATCAATTTTAGGTTCACCGATCCCAATTAGAGTCTCTTTGCATATAAATCGAAAGAGTGATAAGAAAATTAAAATCAACATTTATTGCAAAAGAGAACAACAAATAAAACAAAATGCTGGTCACTCTAAGAAAAGCAATTTCACACTCATTCGAAAACATTTGTTTATAACAATTAAACAGAAGCAAAATAAGAAAAAAAAAAACGCTGATAACAAAGTCCAATTCTCATTTTGAGACTGAAATGAAATTGATCGGGTTTTTAACACATATGTATGAGCAATAAAATATTTATTATGTATTCAAATTGACTTAGAAGACTTGTTGTATGACGATTATCGCTGCCTTTTCATGCTGACAACATGTTGCTGGTTCAGTCGTAAGCAAACGACCGAACGAAGCGGTCTAATTTAAGTCTTAAATTGAGGTGTATACGAAAATTTAATAAAAATGTTTACCAAAACATTACGCGTTTTGAGGAAGATCACAAATACAGAAATATCAATGCAGCATATTCTTAAACGTAGCATTTCAGTTTCCCTAGAAAATGATACAATTATTGTGGTACAGGAGCAACAACCCAAACAATCTAACAAAATATCACCAGTAATGAAATTTCCCAGTGTCTGGCTACGTGACAATTGCTGCTGTTCCGAATGTTTTCATCAGAGTTCAAAGTCGCGTCGCATCAATTGGGATATGTTTGATACACACGTGAAAGTCGTCGAGCTGAAGGTGCCTAATTTTTTACTTAATTATAAATGCAAACGCGTGTATTTATTTAATTAAACATTTAATAATTTTGTAGACAGATGCAAAGGCAAAACAATTACAAATAAAATGGAATGATCAACATCAATCCACATATGATTGGAATTGGTTAAAAGAACGAGAATTTAACACCGAACGCCGACAAAAGTATTTGAGTGATTTTTATCGTCCGAAACCGTTGCATTGGAAGGGTGGCGACTTTGAAAAGATTACACAACATTTTGATTTTAAGGATGTTATGCACAATGATGATGGTATGTTTGAAATATGAAATAAGGTAGAAAATGGTATGATCATAGTAAGTGTAAATACCATAAGACATATTTATAATGACATAAAAAATATCAAAACTTTAAATAGACCAAAGAAATCACAATTGATGAAAAAAAACGCAGCAATTATAGGAGATGCTTATGGAAAATATAAATAATTTTCTGTCTTAATTAGTGATGAGTTTTGAGAAAATGAACGAGAACTTTTTCGATCGTTCGGACGGTGTAATTGAGATGCGACGTAGCAGTTGCTAGTGAGTTCTTTTTTCCACTCGGCAATTTTTCTTTCCAGTAAGTTTCTAATTCTATTTTGGACTTGCCACTTGCTTTTCCACTCAGCAAAATTTCTTAGGCAATTCTTCTGAAAAACTTTTCAACATTTTATTGAGTAAAAGTAAAAAAAAATAAGGTATTTGTATATATTGTTAACACAAAATTAGTTTGAAATACTCCTTGAATCTTCATCAGGACGAGAAAAATTGAGTTTTGTTGCATAGTATAATTACTGAACAGAAATGCTATTGATATCAGAAATGAGATTACAAAACTAGAAGAGGACTGTTTTCGAACCAGTCATTGTGATTGTATGCAGCAGAATAAAAAAGGTAAAACTGGTGAAAGTGAAGGTTGCAGTCTTAAGAGTTACTGAAATTTGTTGATAGAAATGAAAAAACGAATAATGAAGTACCCAGTGGGCAATATCTTCGTAAACGATATCGTTTACGAGAGTTTGGCGAAACTTTTGCGGACAAAACTATCGCGACCGGATTCGAAAACGAATCATATGTCGCTCAGTTTGTGGCAGCACAAGTTTCGTTTACGATACTCGCAAAAGCTATCATTAGCGAGTCTTTCTCGAGCCTTTTTATTTTCCAATGAAACCGTTTGTTGTATCCTTTTATTATTAACTCTTCACTGTCATATTCAAGCTCCCAAACTTATCCTTAACGAGCATTATGCGAATAATCTTGCGACGCTCGTTTTTTTGTTGTTGTGTCGTATATTAGAGAAACCTTTGTCGTCTCACTTTCCAACATATTATCTTTTATTTGTTATATTTGAGAAGCTGAGAGGAAAAGCGGTATAACTTCTACGTTCAGAAAAAAGTGGAATAATTTTACTTAAGAGCAAAAGCAAAACGAAATATGTTCAGAGCGAAAACGGAATAAAAAACTATGCTGTTCTTGCTCTGAAAGAATTGTTATACCATTTTTGTTCTTACTTTTAAGGCGTTTCATTTTCACTCTAAACCGTATTACTTATGCCATTCATGGCAAAATTATAATAGGTGATAGCAGCGTCAGCTCTAATTTCTTCTCTAATTTTTTTTTATATGAAGATAATCTTAACTGTCAAAATCTTTGTTTTTTTTTTTTGTTTTCCATGCATTTGTTCTTGTGCTTTTGACAATTACGATTTTTAGCAACAACAAAGTAGCGTGTTATTGTTACGTTGTACTTGTTGTAATGCTGCTACCACCATGTTAAATCCGCCTTGATGCCATTCTTGCACTGACACACTAAATTATTTCATTTTTGCTCTTATATAAATTTTAGCCCGCTTTTCCTCTCAGGCTGTCATTTATCATTCGAAAGTGATATAAAACCGAATCGTCCTCATTTGAGAGGCTGAGAGGAAAAGTGATATAACTTCTGCGTTCAGAAAAAAATGGAATAATTTTACTTAAGAGCAAAAGCAAAACGAAATATGTTCAGAGCAAAAGTGAAACGAAAAATGTTCAGAGCGAAAACGGAATAAAAAACTATGCTGTTCTTGCTCTGAAAGAATTGTTATACCATTTTTGTTCTTACTTTTAAGGCGCTTCATTTTCACTCTAAACCGTATTACTTATGCCATTCTTGCATTGACACACTAAATTATTTCACTTTTGCTCTTATATAAATTTTAGCCTGCTTTTCCTCTCAGCCTGTCATTTATGCTCGCAAAATTATCGTTTGAGATCACGCTTGCGAACATTGAGCGAATGTTCATTCGACGCTCGTAATTTTGATCGCAAAACGCTTGTTTTTGAGCCCGTTTGCGAATGTTCGCTCAACATTCTCTTCTTAGTGCACTGGGTAATTGCTTATTGTATTAGTATGGGACGCTATGTTTTTTATGGTTTTGATATTTTCTAAAAGAAAAATATTTTTTGCTATTTTTCCTCAAAAGTTTAGTTTTCCAATAAATGTTAAAATTTCTTAATATTTTTCAGCGCTTAAATCTTGGCTTGAAGCCCTAGCAGTTCGTGGAGTGGCTATCATAAAAGATGCACCCATTGATAAAACAGTGGTGCGACAATTAGCAGATCGCGTTGGTTTCATAAGAAAAACAACTTATGGGTAAGCAAAATCATTTGGACAACTAATAGAATTTCTATTTGAGATTTATAGTTATAACAATAATTTTTCTAATTACTTTCTTATTTTCTTGTAACAGTGAAGAATTTATTGTGCAATCAAAACCAGGCGCTAAAAATTATGCTTACCTCTCCGATCCATTGCCACTGCATACTGATTTGCCATACTACGAATACAAGCCAAGCGCAAATATTCTACACTGTTTGGTGCAATCACAATCAAAGGGAGGCAGTAATTTGCTTGTCGATGCTTTTCACATTGCGGATCTTATGAAGGCTTCACATCCGGCAGATTATAAAACCTTAACACAAACGTTGGTGGATTGGAATGACATTGGCAGCGAGGATGATAAAAGTTTTCACAATATTTGGCGTGCTCCAGTAATATGGTAAATATACATGCATATATATGATACAAGGAATAAGGGAAACCGGGGTTAATTTATTTATATGTATGCTCACATGTATGTATGATAGCGATAAAGTTTTCCTTTTTAAACTCGAAACTTTTGTGGTAACGAAAACAAACGCATTCCCGTTCAAGTTACACAGGGGAGTACTACTCCTTTTATGTACATACATACATATGTATATGTATGCATACATGGAGTTCACATAGAACATTACAAAATACTGCTGCAATTTGCATTAAGCGATTTTGTCTTGTTGTTGTCGTGGTTGTGTTCATGTAGTTGTTTTGTAGTAGATGCAGTAAAAATCGATTTTCAATTTTATTTATTACATTCCCTGCTTTTTTTTCTTTTTGCTCTGCCTGTCTGTCGTTTTTTGTCGCTTTGGCACTTCATTCATTTACTACTACACTACTGCACTTTATTTTTTTTTGTTCTTATTCTCTTACATTAACTTCCTATTTCCAACCTTTTTCTTTCTTTTTCTTCTTTTGCTTCTTGCTGCTATGCTTTTCAACTATAACAGTTTAGACACTGACGGAAATTACACGCGTATAAATCACAGTATACCCCAGCGAGACAGTCATTTCTCAGTGGCATTGGATGAGGTGCAGCCCTGGTACGAGGCCTATGCAAAGTTTGTCCGTTTGGCGCGCAATTATGCTTATGCATTTAAAACGAAACCCGGCGACGTTTTGACTTTCAATAATATTCGTCTGCTGCACGGTCGCACCGGGTACGATGACACCGACGATAATATACGTTACATTGTTGGTGCCTATCTCGATTGGGACATCATTTATTCGAAGCTAAGAGTGTTGAAAACCGCGCTGGCGGCAAGAAAATGAAGCAAGCGACGCAGCGGTGAATGTCATCGGTTTCGATTGCGAATGCAGTTTTTATTTTTTACATACTTTTCTTATTGAATGCTGTATGATTTTGTTTTTGCATTTGCTTTTTTTCCTGTACTTTCTTTTGTATTTCAGGATTTTATTGATTTTTAATAAAGTGAACGATATAAAAATATTTGAAATTTTCATAGCTTATTTAAAGTTAGTAAGAGGTAATCACTTTAACCCGAATTCTCACATGTCCTATCTAAGAAACCAGTTTATAGATTACACCCAAAAGTTGAATTTACGTTATTTCGAAGTTTTTAATAAGTTTTATTCTCGGAGTGATGCCTACTTATTCGTTTATATATAAGTACGACAGCAAAAAATAAGAAACAAAAATTTTGTTACCAACTCATTAAATTGGAAACATTGATCGCTGAGAAAAGAAAAGAAGCTGATTAAGTGCACCATCTCACTTTTAGATGCTCTCACTCTCTATTCTTAATAGTATTAGAGGAGCCCAACCAGGCAGGCACTGCGACCTAAAATATCTTTTGTGCCATTCCCCATTTTATGACAAATGACGTTCGGCTGACCTAATAAAAGTCAAGACATCTTTCGTAGAAGAAGATTTTATGTGATCAGCCGTCAAAAACGAATTATCAAAGATTCTTCCTCTGAGCCGAGCCAAGGCCGGACACTCACACAGAATGTGAAGTGTCGTCTCGTCATCTTCCATACATAGACGACATTCTGTCTCATTGGACAGACTTATTTTGCTTAGGTGATATCTGAGACCATGGTGTCCAGACATGTAGCCCACCAATAGCCTAAGGTCAGGTTTAGAATAAGAGATGGGCTGATTTTGGGAAAGTGGAATGGTGAGAGCTTTTGCCTGTCTTAAACCCGGGATAGAGTTCCAATACTCTAGCCATTTTGCCCTAGACCACTCCTCAACGATAGATTTCGTAGAGGCCCAGCCGATTCCGCAAAACGGATCTCACTCTCTAAGTAGAACACTACTTTTTACCCCGTTTATTATTTTATGGGACCATTGAAAGATTTATAAATGTGGCACGAAATAACAATTTTACATGAACATCATGTTATAATTAACTTTTAGTTTGAAAATTTTTATGTATTTGAAAAAAATCGGAATAGGGATTTTAGTAAATAAAAATTTCAACTCAAGCCCTTGGTTTAATAAAAAAATATTGAGCTCTGGTTTTGGAGTTCTGCAAATATAATTCCGTTTCCACTTCTAAAATATTGTTGAAAAATTAAACGCTGTTTTTACAATTAAATAACACATTTCAAAGTAAAAAATGACAAAATAACCGACAGAACTCCGCCCGGACCCGAAAAGGCCTAAAATTTGCCTGTTTTTAACAAGTACGTATAATATACCATAAGACAACTTGTTAGGTTCTGACATTGTGTGTGTGTTTAACAATTTATAGTTGAGTTTTTCGTAGAACACTCATCTCGAATGCATAAACTCATTAGCTCCCTCCTTTACGATTCTTTTTTGCCCTATTGTAAAAAAAAAAAATCAGCTAGTTGACCCATTACGAGGGCTAACATAGGATTATTAAGTTCTAAAAAATATGTTGTTTATAAAATTTTGATGAATATTCTGCGGTTGGTGGATTTTGAAAACTTTTGCTGCTTTTGTAACAACACATTTATTTTATGTGCCTGTGAGTTGGAAGTTTAACAAGAGAAAATACTCCGATCTCTCATTTGCATTACTTATGAAACAAACTATGAATATAGGACTGTAGTTGAAGAATTTGTATAAGCAAATTTTGTTTACTAAAAAAACTAGCAGCTTCAACGAAGGATTTGGGTGTAAATAGAATTCTACAGGCAAATGTTTCATTCAATGCGTTTGTTGACTAGGGCTGCCGACTTTCTCAACCCATAGACCCGTAGATTTTACTCCAAACCAAATAATATAAATTTATTTGCCACAGGCCTGCGAGGTTTTAGATGATCCAAAAAAAGTGGTGAACTTTTATGTGTATTTGTGCACTGAATTTGAATCGTGATGCGGAATTTTTCTATCACATCAGAATTTCGAGATATCTTAACACAAAATTGCGAGAAGGTTGATTGTTGCTATTTTCTACCATCTATAAAATCTAGAAACAATTTTCCACTATAAAGGTTTAACTAAAAATTGATAATATTTCCTTTCAATATATTAATGTATGATCCGTTCTTTTAAATCATTGGAAGATCTTAAAATTCAATTTGCCATTACCGAAAAATGATCGGATCGGAATAATCTAAAAAATATATAGGAACTTGTGCGTGATAGTACTTTATTATGAAATCAGTAGAAAGTCTGAAAAAATAGGGTTTGCAAATTCAAATAAAACCCAAATTGGTATATTACATTTCAAAGTTATAGCCTATTCATACTGATATTAAATTAAGCAATTTCAGGTCTCAATTTGAATTTGAAGTCTTTCACACGGATTTTTTTTTCTCTAACACAATTTCATTTGACAGTTCCATTTTATAGTTTATAAAATGGCTAATAAAAGTGGAATTATTATAAATGCTTTTAATATTTATGATAATATGGCGAAAACAATAGAGAAGTTTGACGAAATATGTGGAGAATATGGTTAATATTGCAGAATATTGCAGAAAGAGTAAATTACATATGGAGAGTAAGATTCTGCAGTTTCGTTTTCACTTCCGTACTCGTCACCCCAAAGCCATGACTCCAGAGCCATTTATTTCGTCCAATATATGACAGTTTTTCCTCGCCCCACGCAATTCCCCTATTTTCCCCGACTATACCACATGGACCACACACGACTTTTTTTGTATCTTCTTCCATTGAAAGTAAATAAATGTTTTAAAGTTGGCAGTGATGTGTTTTCATCGATTTTTTTACCAATACTTATCGATTAACAGAGTTGATTTCGGATAGTAGCGCAATTTCTACGAAATGGAGAAACTTCAACTCAATTTCAGCTGAAATTGAGAAAGAAGCTAAAATTGCTTAATTTGGAGTCCGTGTGAATAGGCTATCGGATCAAAAACTTCTCCAAAACGGTTCAAAAGGTCAATAATAGCAGTTTATGGCCAAACTTTTAAAAATTTATTTCTAGTTTTAATAAAAAATGTGACATTTTTTAGGTTCAAATATCTCAAAATTCTGACGATCGGATCAAAGACTGATTTAGTATGGGCCAAAAGGCTTCGGACTAAACCAGTAAAACAAATTGTTATAAGATTTTATAATAAGTAAGTAGAAAATGGCCAATTCTCGACGTGATAGAAAAATTCTGCAACTTGATTCGGATTTAGAGTACGAGTACATATCGGAGGCCACAGCTGGTTTTCAATCATCTTAAAAAAGCTTAATTTTTGCAGGCCTGTGTAATTGATAATTTTAAATGCCTTTTAACCTTAGTAGCATATAGGTTTTGTTGGCCGCACTAGGAATGAGAAACAGGTGCAAAAATTAGCATTGTTAAAAAAAAAGAAGTTAAAATGGATCGCAATCGAGTTGCCACCTGTACATACAGTGTAATTGGTTTGGATTCAAGGCCGTAGAATGTGTGATACTATGGTAAATCAGTGGAGCTGACAGCCCTATTGCTGGACGCAGTGTTGAAAGGCTTATAAAAGACACAAAAATATTAGAAACCTAGGAGAAAACCCGTTTGTGTTATGACTTATTGGATTTTGAGATAAGTATTTAAATGTCAAAAGTCTGCTGGCAATTTTCTTTAAGAGTCAGATTGTTGCTGAAACTTTGAACGGAAATACACTGGCGGTCACAAAAACCGCACCACCCATCAATTTAGAGAAAATCGTTTAAAATAGGATCTAAATCTGATTTTGTTTTAGTGAATGTAACTTTTTTTAATTTTCGGGAACAAAATGAACAAAATTACAAATTTTATTACTTTTTAATTTAACCAAAAATATGGAAGAAATTTCACGTTTTTGAGGGTATTAATTAAAAGTATGTAAAAATAAAAATATTTGTTAATTTTTGAAGGTGTAAACTAAGATTAATTGTTTAGTTTGATGGTGCCCCACTCTTAGCCTTTCTTATGACCGTTATCTTGAATGGCATAAAGTCGACAAGCTCTTTAAGGATATCATTCGTTATTTTTTTAATACCAAACTTTTTTCAGAACTCCAACAAGGGGTCTGGCAAGCTACCTGGCCATTCCAGCCAGTAAATTCTAACCTCATCGAAAACATTTTGAATCTGCAAACAAATAAGAATCAATAATTTAACTTTTTAACTATTTACTATAATTATTTACTAACTATGCCTTGCCAATTTGACGCGATGATATGCCGCAGAAGTTGTGCGGAAAAATAACGTCATTAATGAGCGAAAGCGCACCACAATTGGCTTACAGCAATTGCTCATATTTTTGGACATTCACAGTCCCTTTTATATAGTATAGGGGACCCAGGATATAGTAGGAGAAACCTATCAAAACTATCTGACTTTGTGGGAATTTGACTATTTTCACTACACAGTTAACCTTGTATTGCTCTATAGCTGAGCAACGCATGTACCGAAGATTAAATGTGCATAGCAAATTGAGTTTGATTTGTCCGATCATATAACTTTTCTCGAGTCTTTCAGAGTCCAATTTCTATAGCTTTTAATCCATGCCAAGCAATTTGTTTTCATACATTTCGTCAACAGCGACTTTTTGGCTGATCGTCTCCCATACAGATCGAACTTTTGTTTCTGTCTACGTAAGGATTCGACATTTATATTCACGTTGTAATAGCTCTTTAGCTCAGTCTTTATTGTGACTGCACTTTTGAATGGTTCTTTATGGTTCTCTTTCAGGTTATGCCATTTTCTCTCGTATTTGTTTTCCATAGTCTTCTTGATCCTTTTGTCCTTTAAAGCGGGTACAAATTGCCTTTTTTCTGGATCAGTCCAACGGCAGTCGAATGTGGGCATCAGATTTCTTCAGGTATTAAACTTTATGACACTCCTTGATCCTTCAGAACAAAAATTTTTACGTTTTGGTGGTGCGGCTATTGTTTATATTTTGCAGTTGTTTTCGACACTTTTTCAAAAATTCTTCTTTTCGCCAAGCAAGCACAATAAAAAAAAGTACATTCCACATAAATGCAATCTTAAAACATAAACAAGGGAATCTCCTTTACAAAGGAAGGGAAATTTGGGCTATGTTAAGAAATGTTACCGAAATTGCAGCAGTATTGCAAGTGGTGCGGTTTTTGTGACCACCCAGTGTATTAAGTACTTTTAACGTTCAGAGATTAAGTTTAGGAAGACATTACAGTCAATATTGAAATAAGTTTTGACAACGAACATTGGTCGATTATACTCAGTTTAAGTTCCCATTTAAAAGTAGGTTCAAAAATGTAGTGTCAGTCTTACCCTTTTAGTATTGGGGATTATTAAAACCACTTATTATAGTTTATAATTTTTTTTTATGAATATGAGGTAATAAAAACTTTTATAATCACAAAATGTTAAACATGCATTCATATGTATATAACTACTTAAAATGACATTTAAACCTCATAACATTTACTTGTTAAAACCCAAAATGTGAATAGGTTTCTACATAAGTTATAAGTATGTGTACGCACTCCCTCGGTGAACAAATTAACTTCACAATTTCATAAACTACACTTAAGAAAGTGTTGCCTACTGGAAAACCCATTACTATAAAACTTATTTACGAAAACTTTGACATTTATTTTGTAACAATTTGAATGTTCCCAGAGATATTTAACGAGGTGGAAGTTTTCTTCTTTTTTTTTTCACTCATGAAGTTTTTTTTTTTGTATACTTTTTTCTTGCGCTACATTAACAATGGCAATTCCCATTGCGACGCTTATTTGCAATTTTCAACAAAAATAGCAACAAAAGGAAACTTTTTCGACTATGATTTGGAGTGAAAAAAATTGTGAGAGAGTGTGAGACAAATAAGAAACGAAGGAGTACGAGAGAGAGAGAGAGAGAAAAAAAAGTAGACAAAAATGTGTGCGTGCAGGTAAAAAATCACAAATCGTTTCTCAAACATAAAAAAAAAACGAACGGAAACCGCAACTGTCAAGTGTCATTGCAAACACGACGCCTAAAATGCTGCTATATAAAATTTACTTACGTACAATTTCGGCGCCTTGGAGGTTGTCATTTTTGTCAACTTAAGCCAATTTGCAAAATATGCTACAACAAAAAATTTTGGAAGAAATTTTTTTTTTTTTGGAAATGGCAGATGATATTGTGATGAAGAAAAAGTTTTCTGTCAATCATTTTCACAAACGATTTATCACATTAGTCGCACAATAAATACGTAAATAAGCTTCAATATTTTTTCGTCAGGATAATTCAGGATAATAATAATTTTTTTTCTTAACTTTTCTTCTCTGCCTGTAGAGAAAATAAAATCGCGCTCATTTTCTACGGAATTTGTGAGAAGCTTCTGTTTTTTATTTTATTTTCTCAAGAGAAGAAAAATTACTTACAAATTTATTTTGCGTTGAAATATTTTTTTCTTTATTATTAGAACCAGCAGTAGTACTTATTATTATGATGATAAGAATGATAACGAGACTGAAGTGGTGTTGGTTCCTTGCAAAGATCTTATTACTGCTGATGACAAAGTGTGGGCGCGTATGTGTTTGTAAGTATACCCTCTTCGAAATGACGAGAGTAAGGAGTAATGGGTGGCTGATGGTTGCTTGTTATTTGCTACAATGTTGATATTATCAAATTGGCTGGAAAAAATGTGTCATTGTTATATTCGTAAAATTTGTTACTTTTCTTTTTATGACATTTTAACTTTTCAATGCTTATTCTCTCCATTGTACTTCTGTAAAGTATAACTTATTTTATTGTGTTGTGCGGAATTTAAATGCTTTTTTAAGTAGCTTCAAGTTGATTTTAATGTATACTCGTTCCTTTGGATGAAGATATATTATTTAATGTTTATGGATTTGGCTTGTTTACGTAATGGCATTGGGAATTTTAGATACGGTTGGATATTTGCCTTCGATGGAGGTTGTTAAAAATAGCTTAATTTTTCATTTACATCAAACAGGATTGTGAGTTATTTTATGATATATTTGTAATGTGTACTTATTATGCTGAAAAAGCGAATCCTGAGGCTTAAGGAAAAGGGAAAAGAGGTACGAATTTTTGTTCTTTAAAAAATCTATCAATTCAAAAGCAACGATCATATTACTTTAGATTTTTATCAATTTATTTTTATCATATTACTTTAGATTTTTTCTGTTATCACAACAACGAATATATGCGATATGGAATACAAATTTACCTTTGCAATGGTGCAAGACCATTTGCACCATATCGTGAATAGGACTAATGTGTCTTACTGTTAGTGTAACATTATTTGGGATTAATTCATTAGGATAGCAAGCCCGTTTTCACGAGCGTTCATTCTGTTCATGTCGATTAACTCTTTCTTCTCAACTTTTTTATTGGTGGGTAAAAAATTTTTTTTTTGTTTTATATTCGTAGATTCTTTGTTAAGAATAAAAACCAAAAAAATGAATTAAAGAAAATGATTAAAGAAGTTTTTGGGAAAGGCTGTAGAGCTTTTGGAATTTTGTATATTATAATGACCAAAATGCATGAAAGGAGTAAAAATTCGAAAAAAAATTTTTCACTTGTTCACTAAGTATAAGAGGTGAAAATTTGAAATATTTTTGGAATTTGTGTTTATTTTTACTAAAGTCAAGTATACAGATTTTTGCTGTTCAGTGACCTATAGTAAAATTTCATGGGCAACATATTTCTTCAACATATTAACCCTCTATCAACCTTCGTAATGAGTAAAAAAAAGAAAATTTTTCGAAAAAGGCAAAAAAGACCCATAATGGTGGGTGCCAAAGGGTTAATATATGAGAAGAAAATATTTTACGGAAAATTATACTATAAATTGCTGAACATACAAACAAGCTCTGATGCAAAACTAGTTATGTTATGGTTTATTATACTTAATCTGTTAGAAATAGGCAAACTTTGGGTCCACGTAAAAAAAAATTTGACTTATACTTTTACAACGCCGAGACCCGTGTAAGACATTTTTTTTTAACAACTTTTTTTTAAGTTATTAATTTTGTATTATGAAATGGAGTTTTAGCTTTCGTTTTAAACTATTGTAATTAAAAAAAAGTTTATATACTTGCTCAAAATTTTAAACTTAGTACCTTCACTTTATAAATTCACACAAAAGTAATTTGGACTGTTTTTCAAAACCAAAAAAAAAAACTGTACTCCCGTTTTTGCTCAAACTTAAATTATAAAGAAAAAAAACAAGCTTGATTTAAAAAATAATTTTTTATTTTAAAAATTACAGATAGGTTTGAAATGAGAAGTAGTGAAATATGAACATTTTTTTGTACAATATATTAGCCAAAAACAACGAAAGGGTTAAGTTTTGTCCTAAAAACCCATAAAATCTGAAATTATGGTAAGAATGTAAGTACAATATATAATTTTTTATAAACTATATATAAAAGCAAAAGTGAAATAATTTAGAGCGTCAGTGCAAGAATGGCATAAGTAATACGGTTTAGAGTGAAAATGAAACGCCTTAAAAGTAAGAGCAAAAATGGTATAACAATTCTTTCAGAGCAAGAACAGCATAGTTTTTTATTCCGTTTTCGCTCTGAACATATTTTGTTTCACTTTTGCTATGAACATATTTCGTTTTGCTTTTGCTCTTAAGTAAAATTATTCCATTTTGTTCTGAACGTAGAAGTTATACCACTTTTCTTCTCAGTGTCTCAATTAACACGTTATAATATTCTATGATTCATTGAAATCGTTGACAAATTTGATCTTGCAATTGAAATTGCTTCGAGACTCGTTACAAATTGGATAAAACAAAAATTTTCTATTGCACAGTGGTCAGCTCAATCCCTTGGAATGAAAATTTTTGAAAATTTATGAAGTCTTGAGAAATTAATGCTAGAAAAATGGGAAAAAATCCAAGCATATAAAAAGCAATTTCCATAATTCACAACACCGACTAGTGCAGTCCCAACTTCTTTCGCAATAATTAACAAAAGTGAAAGCAAAAACTGTAGGCTAAAACAAAGAAAACACCAAGCTTATATTTTCCCAGATTTCTATGGACTTTCAGATATCGTAGTATAAATTCTGTGGCAATCTTCAAAACTTAATTTTTTTTTTTTTGCGTTGGAAGGTGGCAACCATGTATTAGATACCGCTGAACTCCTGTTTTTATACGGTTATGTTGGATTCCTACCGAGTAGGCTCACCTTCGTCTTGTTTAATCCCAACCGTGTCCGCTGAGAAACTGTGTCAAGTAAAAGCTCACCTGTTCATGTACTTTCTCCGGCCAGTCAGATAATTTTAGAATAATCCTATGCCTCTACATTTTCCGTGTTTCCTGACCGCTTGTCATTCACAGAGTTGGTACACAGTCGTTTTTCTTCGTACATACGATTTAATGGGATAGCATCCAGTCCATATTTGAGTTTGGTTAAGAATTATTGACTTGCCGAATCTTTACGAATCCATAGAAGGACCTACGTATATATATTTGTGTATATCCAATGATAGGCTTTTTGCTACTTAAAGAAGGCGAAATATTTCTTGCTGGGTTATTCTACCTGTCTAGGAAAAGGGGTTTACTTAACTTAATATTTGATCTATTGAAAGAACTGTTAAGGGAGGTCAGTCCCTGATTATAATTGGAGCTGTTAATAAATGCTAAAAAATTTGTTGTATAAATTTGGCCGATATTTTCTCAGTTTATCGTAGAAGGATTGCTGTAAGTGAGATGAACTCTTTTAAGTAGCGGGCCTGTTGAAAAGGCCTTCCTTTCTAAAGGAAGAAAATAATGTTGAATCACTGCACTAAAATAAAAAAAACACAACCACAATATTCTTTCAATATTGACTTTATATAATGCAATTTTAACATAACTATATTCAACGTGAAAAAATGTAAAATTGATGTGGTAATAATGTAATTTTAACATTAAAATATAAACTGATTTTATTTTATTAATTCATATACTTTCGATATTAAAAATGTTGAAGTGAACTTAAAAATAAAATTTATAGATTTCATTCATTCTTAAATTGACATTCGTCACTTCATTATAAGGAACTACACCAGAATTATAACAGGTGATATTAGCTTCAAATCTCATTTCCTCTCTTTTTTTTATATGAAGAGACTCAGAACCTTCAAGAATGTTTTTGTTTTGTCTGTTCCTTATGCATTCGTTTTTATATTTTTGAAATTTTTGGTGTCTTTATAGCAATAAAGCAGTGTGTTGTTATTGTCTTTTTGTGGTTGTTGTAATGCTGCTACCACCTAGTCTAATTCTTCCATGTATGGAACATGTACGGCACCTAACATTGTTTTTGAAAGGCACTGCAGTAGTACACGTAGTTTATACACAGGAACTAGGGTAGCCAGACGGTCTTCATTCATCTTGATTATCCAGATTTTAGATCCTGTGTCCAGAGTTCCGACTTTTAGAAATTTGTCCAGATAAAATTTTCAAACTTGTGGAAATAAAATTTTTCTGATAAATTTTTTGTTTTTATTTTTTAAAATTGTTAAGCGCAAAGAGATCGTATCTATTAAAATAAAAAAAATTCCGACTTCACGTCCATTTTGAGGGAGATCTAGATGTGATGGAGATGGATGGGTACGTAGTCGTGAACAGCGACCCTAAATTACTATAAAATCGTTGGGGTATCTCCCGCATAAGACAAAAGTTTAAATTTTTAGCACTGTGTTATCAGCTGTTCACTCAATAACAGAATAAAAGCTGGTCCAGCTCAAAAACGGTAATCACTGGAGCTGAATTATTTTGGGAATTATCATAAAATAGAGCGAGGTTCTTTTTCAGAGGTGTATAACAAGATTATGTATATAATTTTTAATATTTATTGTTTTTTGTTGTGTTGATGCCCAGATGAAGCCCGATTTGCATCTGGCAACCCTAACAGGAACTATATTTGTGAGTATTTAAATGAATTTAATAAATGTATGAAATGCAACCAATCTGAAAGAGACTTAAAAGAATCGTAAATAAATTCTTCCAGTAAGGTTTTCAGTTTTCAAACTGTAATTTTAAGGCAAATGAAATTATTTCCCATTTTTTCCAAATCGGCGTTAAACTATAGGTCCATCCATCTGGTATCACAATGGGCCGTTCAGGCCTTAGTGTGTCTCTAGAAAATTTAACCTGATCTAATGCCATTTTTTAAATGTTTTTTTGAAACTTAAGTTATGAGAAATTATATTTCACATATCGCAGCTTGAGAATTGATTTGGCGTATGTGTGTACAAATTCATATACCTATACACCAAATTAATTCTCAGGCGACGATATATTGAATATTGTATTGTATTGTATTGTATTATAGAGGTTTCTGTCGTTGTACCGCGACCTATAAGATCTATTGTACATCCCTCTTTTCTTTCTAGTCTAATCTGCCTAGAGTACCTCATCCAGTCCAGTCTCCCTCAAGAATTTGAGTATTGCGCCCGGATCTATGGATGCCAGTTCGGTACTGGGCACTTGGTGCATGCCCAGACATTTCCTTCTTTTGTGGATCAGTGCTCCACATTGAGCTAAAATATGTTCTGATGATTCGTCTTCCTCATTACAAAACCTACAAATTGAGCTTTGCTCAACCCCTATCTTACAAAGGTGTTCTCTGAGCCCGCAATGCCCAGTCAGAATACCAGCTAATATGCGCAAACTGTTTTTGTTGAGACCAATGCAGAATGCGTATCTACTCTTATTATAATTACCTAAAAGCGCTTTGGATTGCCTCAGTCCCGTAAGATTGGTAAAGAGTTCTTGCCTCTTGTTCCTCTCTTCTTGCCTGAGTAATTCCCTGATTACGCTATCTCCTATTCCACAGAAGGGTTCAGGTCCCACGAAAGTGGTTGCTGCCCCCCTTCTTGCAAGCTCGTCTGCCTGCTCATTACCCTCAATTCCTGCGTGGCCAGGGACCCAACATAGAGCGACTTTGTTGTCATTGCCCAGCTGATTGAGCCTGCTCAAACAGTCCCACACCAACTTAGAGGTGATCTCAAAGGAGCACAATGCTCGAATGGCCGCTTGGCTGTCCGACATGATAGCGATATCTTGCCGTTTGTACTGTCTATCCAGGTTGAGTTGCACACATGTGCTAATTGCATGAATTTCAGCTTGGAAGATGCTAGGATACTTCCCCATCGGCTCAGAGTGTCTGATTCTTGGCCCAAATACTCCTGCCCCAGTTCCATCCTCGGTACGTGACCCATCTGTATACCACTTAATCGTGTGTTCTTTGAGTGTGTAGTTATACTCTACACCCTCCCATTCGTTCTTGCTACTAAGTTTTGCAACGAAGTGTTTCTCAAAACTATACTGTTTGTCCATTCTGTCCTGGGGACAGTCCAAGAGATAGTTGTCTTTCGCCGGGTTATCTCGGTCTCCAAGCCCTATAGATCTCCTCGTCAACCTTTTATTTCTTGTTCCTCTTACGATTGCTGCCTTGGAGGCATTCTCTATCACGAGGTGTAATGGAGTGAGCTCCAATAGTACCTCTAGTGCAGCAGTCGGACATGTTCTCATTGCTCCTGTTATACAGATACATGCCAACCTTTGAACTTTCCCCAATTTAGCTTTTGCTGTTTTTAGTTGAGTTCTCCTTGCCCACGCTATTGCTCCATATGTAATGATTGGCCTTACCATCATTGTGTACATCCAGCGCAGTATACTTGGTTTACATCCCCAAGTTTTCCCTGCTAGCCTTCTGCATACCATTAGAGCGCGAGTGGCTTTACTTGTCACTGTTTCAACATGCGCTTTCCATGTGAGTTTACTATCTAATACTAAGCCCAGATACTTTACCTCTTGCTTTTGTTCAATAATCTCCCCAGCTAGTGATATCGGTTTCCAGCGCGGGAGCGATCTTTTCCTGGTAAATGGAACTATAGTGGTCTTTGCAGGGTTAATATTTAGCCCTACCGACCTGCACCATCTCCTAGTAATACCTAGCCCTCTTTGTATAATGTCACAGAGAGTTTCTTCAAATTTCCCTCTGGCTACGAGGACTATATCGTCCGCATACCCTTGACAGTCTATGCCTGCCTCTGAGAGTTTCATTAAAAGTTCATCTACTACCAGGCTCCACATTAGAGGTGATAATACTCCTCCCTGTGGACATCCTCTGGTTGTGCTGACTGATATGGTACCTAGCCCTGTTTCCATCTCAGCTGTTTTAGAGGAGAGCATTTCTGACATCCATCTAGATGTTGTGTTATCTACTCCTCTTCGCCTTAGAGAGTTATTGACAGCCTCGTGCGAGGTGTTGTCGAAAGCTCCTTCTACATCCAGGAAAGCACATACTGCTACTTCTTTCACATCTAGTGCCCCTTGAATCTTCCCCACTAAGTCATGCAGAGCTGTCTCGGTAGACCTGCCTGCTCTATATGCATGCTGATTGGGGTGCAATGGATTTGTGTCTAAGATTTTACATCGTATAAAGTTGTCAACCACCTTTTCAAGTGTTTTCAACATAAACGATGTTAAGCTTATGGGTCTGAAGGACTTAGGGTTGGTGGTATCTTTTTTGCCCACTTTTGGTATAAATACCACCTTTGCCCTTCGCCAAGCTGTTGGTATGTACCCAAAAGCGAGGCTACTTCTCCCTATATTAATAAGGAATGGCAATATTTCCTTTATGCCCTTCTGTAATAGAGCAGGAAATATGCCGTCAAGACCAGGTGATTTAAATGGTTGAAAAGTGTTTAACGCCCATTCCAATCTAGGCGCAGAGCATATTTCTGCTGCTACCTTCCTGTTTACTCTGTTTATTCTTCTAGGCTGCTCCTCTGAATTCCTGCTATCTAGCCCGACACTTCCAGGGAAGTGTGTTGCTAGTAGCAATTCTGCTCGTTCCTTTTCATTACAGGTGAAGCTGCCATCTGATTTCTTCAGCGCCATTCTCATGTCCTGCCCTGCTTTTGCAAAGGTTTTATATATCCTTGATGCAGCAGGTAGAGATGAGATATTGTCGCAGAAGTTCCTAAAGCTAGTTCTTTTAGCCTTCCTAATTTCTTTATTGTATTCTGTTAGTTTATCCCTATATGCTTGCCATTGTCCGCTCCGTTTTGCTCCATTATGGAGCCTACGTACTTCGGTTCTAATGTCACTTAGGGTACTATTCCACCATATGGCGTCCTTTCCTAGACTTTCCGCTTTTTCAGGGCAGCTGCCCTCGAAAGCATCTAGTATTGCTTCGTTAAGTTCATTTACGGAATATTCGAGCTCATGATGATTTTTTATCACCTTGCACGATTTAATACCTTCTAAATTACACTTAAGTACTTCTATGTATTCTGTCCAGTTTGTTTTCCTGGGATTTCTAAAGGACGGTATTTCGGTACTTGTGCCCTCTAGGAGGAACTCTATGATTTTATGATCAGAGAGTGAGTCCTCTTTGGATACCCTCCAGTTCTTGACTAGTCCTACAATATTTGGACTGCATACTGTTATGTCTAATACTTCTTTCCTAACTCTAGTAACAAACGTAGGTTCATTCCCTACGTTTAATATTTCTAGATTAGCGGATAAGATAAATTCTAAAAGGTACTCACCTCTGCTGTTGTCGTTTGTGCTGCCCCATATGGTACTGTGAGCGTTCGCATCGCATCCGAGGAGAAGCGGCAGTCTGTGCCTGTTGCAATAATCCACCAGTTGCCTCACTTCTGGCGGCGGTGGTGACGACTCCTCACCCGGAAAATATGCCGATGCCACTACTATGGCGCGTTTGCTGCCCTCGATGTTAAGGTGGGCTTGAATTGGAACTAGGTCCCGCGTCATGAATTCTGTAAGACAAACATAATTAATGTTGTTTCTAATTAGAATACAGGCCCTTGGATTATCCTGCCTGTTATCCCAAATTACCTTGCCGTTTTTACAGGCCATTCCTCTGATTGCACCTTGGTAGTGCCAGGGTTCTTGGATCAGTATCAGGCCCAGGTTAAATTTTGAAAATGTCCTTGCAATCACCGCCGAGGCGGCTCTTGCGTGGTGGACGTTAACCTGGGCACATTTGATGCCTGTTCCACTGCTCATAGAGCTTACTTAGCGGGGCTTTTGCCCCTACTACTGCCACTCAACAACATCCTTTCTTCCTCCTCATCTATGGGGCAGTCCATATTGAGAAGGGAGAGGTCGATTCCCTCAACTTCAGTCGCGGTCGAAGATGGGAGTACTATGCCTTCCATTTCGCTCGCGGCTGATGTTGGTAGAGTATCGACCTCCACCTCGACCACGGCTGAGTGCACTCTTTCCGTTGCTTTCGGCTCGTCATTGCTGACTGCTTCTGGCTCGGGATTCGAGGTGTCCTCTTCCGTGGCCCGTTTGTGCACCCCGTGCACCGTGACCTCACCAAACCGGTAGTTGATGACGCCCCCTGAAGTACGGATGGCTTCAAACGATAGCTCATCCATACTTATCGTCAGTAACTGACCATTTCCTTCCTCACGAGCCTTCAATGCCTTCCAGAGGTTTGTTCGGAGGCCCTCGTTTTGGGCATTGAGTAGGGCCAGTATCCGTTCTGACGTCTGGCCCAGGCTCCTGGGGAAGAAAATAGTCACCACGTGCGACTTGGGAACATCATCACCTACACATGAAATGAGAGGGGGTCCATTCCAGGCCGTTAGCTTCGGGGCTACTCCTTTCAGCCATTCGGCTGACTGCACATCTTTGCAGTCGATGAGTAGATAACCCGGCCTGAAATGGATACCCTCAAACTTCAGCTTGTGTGCCCATCCCTTTGCCACCTCTTCCAGGATGGCGTCTTCTAGGGCCGAAAGCTGCTCGGATGACAATGTTACCTCGGGATATTCCCTTGGCAACACTGCCATCCTAACTGCTTTCGCAACCCCCGCGTACGTCTTGCCGCACACCACTCTTCCTGCAGATGAGCCTGCCACCACCGTATCCGTCCTCGGTTTCTTCACCTCCTGTTTTTGCGGTGGAGTGATGACCGAGCTTCCCCTTTTCCTTTCTCGAGGTTCCTGGGAAGTACCTTCGGACGGCTTGGCTTTATGCTCCTCTGCCTTCTTCCTTGCTACAGCAGGTTCCAGCCCCTGCTCCAGGTATCTAAGATACCACCTGGACCCTGCCCCACTAAGGCCCTTCCTTAGTGGGTCGTCCATACCACCTGGCTGCCCAATTGGTGGTACCTTCAACTCTCGGCGTTTGTGCTCCCTGGGGTAACTTTTCCCCGTCGATGTCTCCGTAGCATTAGCCGCTGGTGCGAATGCACTAGCCACCTTTGCTAGAAAGACATCTCGAGCCCTTACTGAAGTCACACCAGCCGGTGCTATTGCACCGGCCGCTGAGACCTCTGTATGAGCTGTACTGGGTACGATGCCAGTCGCTTGTGTGGTTACCACGGGCGCTGGTGCTATTGCTCCAGTTCCCGCGGCTAACACGGTCACTGGTGCTATTGCACTAGTTCCCGCGGCTACCACACCAGCGTAAGCCATTGTATGGGACTCAGCTATCGGTGCTAATGCACTGACAGCTGGTACCCCTACCTTGGTTTTGCTGGTCATCATACGGTTACCCTCAAAGCTCCGTCTTCGCTTAGGTGCAGTCGTTGCCTGACACCTTGCTGGCCCTCTCGACCTGGGTGAACCCCTGCTTGTGGAAGCTCGCAGATCTTCATCACGTAGCTCATGCTCCATTCGATCTGCGAGTTCCGTTGCGGTTAATCCCCGCTGGTTTAAATTTTTTGCTTTATTATTTTTTTTGCTCATTTTAAAATACGACCACTAGCCTGCCTGAGCGGGCTTGGCGGTCAACTATAGAAGCGGGAAGGGGTTGGTCCACCATGACATAGCCCGTCTGCCATGGTAAGGCCACACTTACTCCTTGAGGCGGCCGTGTATCAAGGAGGCTCCGTTCGCAGACAGCCTATTCTTAACACTAGTATCAGACGCACACGGGTCCCAAGTGCTGATTTCACATAAGTACAAGTACCTGTGTAAAAACAGACGTAGGATCCGTGCACACCAGTCTACGAGTGTTAATCCCCTGGCTGCCAAACCAATAGGCACGGGTCGCGTGACACCCTGGATTAGGGGAGTTTTTATTTAAGAGGGTTTGCTCCCTCCGCCTGAACTATCTTAGCCAGTTGCATATCAGACATCTGATGTGCTCTGTTACCAGATAACAGTTTGCGTATCAGTCATCTGACATGCAACTGTTTCCAGCCGTCACCACGAGGAGGTGTTAGTCCACACTTCCATCATATCACTTAATTACGGCACACATCGAAATGTGCGTTGGTCCCCTTAAGTGACTGATGGCCTGACGACCTTGACGAATATTACCAGTTTACATTTTTAATGTTAAATTTGCTTAAAATAATATGAATTCTACATAAAAAAATATAATAAGTAGTTATTAAAAACATTTTTGATACTATTTTAACATTATAAATAGATATTACAATGTAAAATGGCTTATTAGCAATTTGATAGTTTTAACGTAAATTCAACATGAATGTAAGTATCGCTTACATGATTTCTTTAACTCTTGATTATACTAATAGTTTATTGAGTAGCCACGCAATCTTCTTAAATCGAGAAGAGGGCAACTTTTTGATCGTTCTATGTAAATATCTGTTATATTATATGCATGCGATTTCATAAAGTACCCGTATGAAGAAAACTTACTAAGTTAATACAAGTTGTGTAAACTTCAACCGAATTGCGCATTAAACCCATTTGCATATTTTATAACTTTCCATTATGTCTACTTATGTGTCGTTATGAAATAAAATAAAAATTTAAAAGCCTACCTACTAACAAACTTCTTAATTCTTATGCGTTTTATTTCAAAAAATATTTCTCAAAAAGTTGACTTCATTTTTCACGAGTATGTACTAGGTAGCTGCACAAACCGAACAATATTTCCGGTACGAAAGAAATCCCATGACACGCATAATAGCAGAAAAAAAGTACAAAAAAAAAAAATGAAAAGTCTATAAAAAAGTTTACTTTTTTAATACTTTTCACATTTATATAATAAAAATCTTGTAAAATGTGCCTTTTTCAAAATGGGAGTGTACATGGATATGAGTGTGTGTTTGTTTGCTTGTATGTCTGTAAGTGCCTCTCTCTACTATTCAAGTATACGTACATATACATATGTGTGTGTGTGTGTGTGTGTGTGGGTTTATGTATGAATGTGTTTAGGGTTCAGCGAAATTCCGTTATACTTGACTACTATTTTCTTCTTTTTTCGCTTTGCTTTCTCTTTTTCTTCTTCTTTTTATGCTTAGCTTTTTACAACATGGCGACCTGTGTGAACATAGAATATACCAACACTTAAGAGCAGCAGCAGCTATAGCAAAAGTAGCAGCAGCAGCACCATATCCCTAAGGATATTGCTTTTTGTTGTTTCACTAAGCGTCTCTAGAGGGAAAAAGGCTTAATCCTGCTTACGTTGCTAACAACGCCATCCTACAGATCTCTTTGCGTACATCCTTTCGTTCGTTCGCTCGTCCGTCCGTTCGTCTGTCCGTCTGTTCGACCTGCTTTCTTTCCCTTTTCTTAATTTCCAATTCCCTTTCTACGTATTCTCGTCTCGTATATTTTACGCCGCAGAAATATTTTTGGTTCTTTGGGTTTCGGTACTAATGTTCTTGTTGTTGTTGCTGTTGTCGCCATCGTTGTCGTTGTTTTTGTATTTGTCTTCTTGAGAATTCCTTCCGGCGTTAGGTTGAAATTTTCCTTTAAGAACTGTGAAGAGCGAATGAAGCGCCTATGCATGCATAGGCGACACTGGCGGCAAACTTGCGGATTTACGGGTAAGGTAGAAATGTAAGGAAACGTATGAAAGTTAAGTACAATTTTTGTTTTGTCGCTTGCACTTACATACAAGTGTTTGAAACTCTGACGATAGTGTTAGAGTGGGCGAAAGGGAGGGTGCGGTGCGGAAGCATTAAAGAACAAAAATGAATATGGTTTGAAATATTTAAAATGCAAAAAAAATCTTTGCATTGATTTTACACCGGTAGAATATAAAATCAAAGTGATAATGACCGAATAATGCTTCGTTTATAAAATAAACTCAAGGAAATCTGATTTTTTCGACGAAATTACTATGAAATATATTATGGAGTATTGCAGGATACTGGGTTAGAAACGAATGAGTCGTCGAGTTTCAATCTCGGATAAGTGAACGAAATAAAAATTTACAGAAATTAAAAAAACGTATGACTTACACAAGAATTTCTTTTTACTTTGCAAAAGTTAGAATATCTCAACTTCTGTGAATTTGAAACTGAACGACTCATATAATATTAAAACAGATCGAGACGGATCATGTCTACGGGGTTTTGAGAATCATCGATTTTTGAATTTGCTGCTTGATATCAGATTTTGTTTACAAGTCCAGATTTTGAAAAAATGGGGTAATAGGAGCCGAAAATTTCGATATATATTCTTTGCAACTTCGTTTTTTACTCTTCTTCATTGCTAATTCTCATCAGAATGTATTACAATGGCCCTTTTTTTTAGGACTATGTAGTTAGACTATGGGTAACAATCCTCATCGGTTTCCTAACTGAAACCATGATATGTTGGTTGGTTGATTTAGGAGCTCTAAATCGAAGTATATTATCAGCTACCCAGTCCTAACAGTGCCTAATCCGTAATATTTTTTTTCGGATTGTAATGTAGTTGAAGTTTAGTCTTTTGGATCTATCAAATAGAACTTATCAGTGTATTCACTGACTTAAATCTATCCGAAGCTTTGGAATTTCTTTTATTTTTCGATAAATCAAAGCTAATCAAATCTCCTCTCTACATGCATAATCTATAGCCATGTGCTTACCTACTCTAAAGATAAAGAGAAGGAGAGAAAATTCCAGAGAAAGTGTGAGCCGAATAAAAATCAACAAATCTGCATATATTGATAGTAAAAGTTTGCGTAGGAAGACGTTATGTTAACCGTCAATGCTGGTATTTTCCAGACCATGTTTATTAAAAGATATACACCAACCAACGGCAGACTGTGGTAAAAGTTATATCAGATCATTTTCTAGTCAGCATATCTGCTATCTTGTTTTCTAGGACAACTGTGTTTAAATATTCCCATACCAGTACAATTGAGGCTTTGGTCTCGCCAAAGTTAGCAGTTTATCTCTTCCTCCAACCGTTGCAGTTATCAGAACGTGATGGGGGTTTGGTGGGATTCTAGTTGTTTTTATGAATGAGTTTGTACAAGCCAACGTGATTCTAGGGATGTCTTTACGGATCTATATGATAGGCATTTCCACCTTAACGTGCCACAGTTGCTCAGTTAGTGTTACTGCTGGGAATGTCTACATTTTCTCCTAAGAATTAGTTCTTTCGCAGTTCTCCGTAAACTTTCAGAACCGAACTCTTGATATGTTAGGCAAACTAATTTATCGGAATATATTGTACTAAGCTTTCAATATCACTAACTTTAAAAAGCCGTTCAGATAGCTATTTATTTTTAAAAGAAATATTTGAACTGTTTCCTACTGGTTACATTTCGAGTAACTATAAATCTAGCAAAATTCGCAAGAGGATATAGAACCAAAAGGCGGATTTTTAATGAAGGAACCGTTATTCGAAAATATACTTCAACTTTCTACATTATATAGAAAATATCAGTCGCCCTCTTCCCCTGACTTTTACGGCTACAAGGAAATTTCGCAGAACATTTAAAAAAAGAAAAAAAATTAAAGTACCTTTCCTATTCAGGTTTGGATTCTTCATTGTTGCAGTCTGATCAAATCTCTTGTGAAAAGCTTAGCAGTTGGAAAAGTATTTAAAATTTAGTTATGAAAGAATTAAATATTATAGCATCCATGGAGGGCGTAGATCCAGTTTTTTGCATGGACTCATGTTGTGTGAGTTATATGAATTGAATCTTGAGGAGCACTGGGCTCTATATCGTCAAAAGCAGAAGGAGTATAAAAAGCTAATTCGAGATTCGAAAAGGGCTTCCTTTAGAAATTTCTGCAGCGGTATTGAAACTATGTCTGAAACAGTTAGGTTGGTGAAAACCTCAAAAAGGGTCAAGGGACTGTGTTCACTCAAAAAATCGTATGGCACTTTCACGGAATCAAAAAGTGAGATGTTCAGCTTAATGCTGGAATCTCACTTTCCGGGCAATCAGGGAGGGTTAGTTCGACAGTTTCGCAGCGTAACTGGTGAGTTGCCAGGACAGAGGCGAATGCAAATGCGATTAGGTTTGCTATTGCTTCCTTTGACAACTTCAAATCGCCGGGTCCGGATGATATACTACCAGTTGCTCTGAAAGAGGGTATGGTGCAATTGCAACCGGTTTTGAAGAAGATCTTTATCTCCAGTTTGGCTCTCGCTCACATGCCTCAACAATGGAGGTTGGTAAAAGTTGTTTTCATTCCAAAAATTGGAAAGGACAACTATACCAATCCCAAAAGCTTTAGACCAATTAGTATTATGTCTTTCTTATTACAATGTTTTGAGCGCTGTGTGGAACACCGCATCCGTAGTGAGTCGTTATTGTTACATCCTCTCTCTTCATTTCAGCATGCTTATAAATTTGGAAAATCTTCCCGTTTTCGTCTGGTGTTTTTTTTTTTTTTCTGTTGGAACAGACAAAAGAAGTATTCAAGAATACAGCACTCAGACAAGTTTTACGTCTATTGTGCTATATCCTGTATTCCCTTTTGCTATTCTTTAAATCTACCAGATTTATTAATAAATCTTAGCAGATCCTGCGGTGTTAGAGAGCTCAGGTGTTCGTCTCCCAACACTCCAGTACCAAATATGCTTACTCTGATCTGGCAGAAAGCGGGGCAGACACTAAGAAAGTGGTCCGCCGTCTCTTCTCATTCTTTTTCCAAACCACAGGAAGCACAGAAGGCACTAGCTCCTAGGCCAATCATATGCAAATGTTTGGCCCAAGAGAAATGACCTGTATATACATAATCCCACCAGCTGCCTACAACTCTTTCTGTGATAACAGAAAGTCTTTTAGACGCTTCGAGATAACAGGTAACATGGTCTTTGTCTGTCTAAAACCCCTCAGGTCCTCCCATTTACGATTGTGGGTCAAGTCGACCCACTCATTAATGGTGGTCTTGATAGCTGTAGACGACAAAGACAGGACAGGTTCTGGGCCCAGGAAACCAGTTTCCGAACCTTTTCTGGCCAGAAGGTCAGCAAATTCATTTCCTGAAATTCCTGAGTGTCCAGGAACCCATATCAACTATTGTGCTTTCCAACACAATCAAGCCTTGATTTACAATGCATAACCAGTTTAGACGTAGTTAGAGGATTAACCAAGGATTTAAGTGCAGCCTGACCGTTACTAAATACTCAGATACTCCTTTCTCTCCAACCATTATCAATAACATGGTCCATGGCCTTGATGATTGCAAAAATTTCTGCTTGAAAAACAGAAGCATACAACCCAAGGGAGAAGTGAAGGTGCACTCCATCATTTTCAATAAAGACCCCAGAACCCGAACCGAATTCTGTTCTGGAGCCGTAAGTGAAAACTAAGCGTTTTGATTGATTAGGTCGGGTTAAAACTAAACCAGTGAAAGCATCAATTATCTTAAAATTTTGTTCATTAATCCGATTCAAAAATGACATGAAATTATAGTCCTGAGGCTGTTGTACCACTTATAAATGCACATTCAATTTCCTAAATTTGAGACAGTTGGCTAAGTAATAACGTTAAATTCATCTGAAGTATACTTCGATTTCACATTAGTTAAAAACACTCAAATTTTACCTTTGAGATTTCACTGTCGATTCCATTTCGTTAAAACCTTTAAATGCATCGTTTAAATTTTATTTTCACTTTATTTGCAAATTTTTCAGGAATCACAAATTTTTGGTATTACTTTAGGTAAATGCCTTTTCAATTTCCTACGGAAGAAAAAAAAATAACTTTTGAATTCTTGTCAAAGTTTTGAGAGAATTGAAAAAGGGATCAGGTAAATTTGATGGTATTTCAACGAAATTGCAAACTTTTCAATTTTTTTTTTTTTTTGGTTGTTCTCCTTTCCTTTTCCTTTTCTAAAGCAAACACTTCCGCTTTCGTTTCAGCCGACGCACAATGAAAAATTGAAGGCTTCCATTCATTCATTTCTCAGAATTTAAGGGTTGCCGCTATTGCACATTTTCTTAACCTAGGTTTAGAAAGGAGAAATAAATAAAATTAAATGTGATGATAAAAGAAAAGTTTTGCATACAAACAAAAAAAAAAAAAAAAAAAGAGAAAGAAAGAAAAAAAGAAGCAAGGAATGTTTTTATTTTCTCAATATTCAAAAACAACATAAATTAGCAATACTTAAATTATGGTTCAATAGTTAGGCAAGTATTGCCAGCTTCACATATTTATATGCGTAAATGTTGCTTCTTTTTTTTTCAATTTCAATAAGTACTTAAGACTCAAATAATTGGATTTATAAAAAACGCCGTTTTGCAAAATAAGTAAGAAATATTTTATATGTATAGAAATTATCAGCAAAGTCGAGTACATACGATGAGTACAAGGAAAATATTATGCGCCACTAAACAGCAACAAATAAACGTTTCTCTACGCAAGCGAGAATTAGGGGAACGAGGGGGCTTATAATAAATCCCTGCACGTAATGAAAAAACAAAATTTTCAATTTTTCGCTTTAATTGAATTAAAATTCATTCGTTGCGCTTATGAAGCGTTATAAAATTGTATTGTGTATTGTATTTTGTAGCCAGGCCAACTTCTACTACCTCCTTGCCTGCCTAGCACTTGTGAATCGTTGTGTATTTTTCGTCCCTTTTACTTTATGTATTTTCCATTCCAAGTTATGAAAGTTTGAAGTTATAGAAGTTTTTGTTGTTGGCGGCGCAAGATTTTTCTTGTAAGTGGTAAAAATATATGCTGAAATTTATACTTTCAACCCTTGCGGCTTTATTGAAAAGCGATGTAAGGTGAGCGAGCATTATGAGGAAGGGAGTCAAGTGAAGCATTAAAATTCTGCAATTTCGTGGCCTTAAGTTTATGTTATTGATGATCTGTGTTTAAATATTCAAGTTTATATTTTTAATTTATAATTTGTTTAATTTAAAAAAATTCAATACCTTTCAGCAGGCGAGAACGAATTTAATGCTTAGAGAACTGCACTGTGAAAGATCATTCTATGCAATAATTTGGACTGAACGATGTGGGAGATGATTTATTTCCATAAATCCTTAAAGTAGCTTGCTTTTATATTTGTATGGGATAAGAACAGTAAGAAGCAACAAAAGACACTAAACAAAGCAAACTGACTTCTATGTTTTTAAATTTTAGCTTAAAAGTGATTCCAGAATCAGATAACGCTCAAGTCGATATCTCGAACAAAACAATTTTGGGTTGTGGCAGTCCTTCTGTAGAAACAAACTAGGGATGCACTCTGGTATACATATTGATATTTAAAATGTTGCCGATTCAGAACACCAAATTCTCGTAGCTTCCATGGGAATGGCTGAGTGTTTTCCAGGCTAAAGTTTATGCTTTTCCAAACTATGTTCGTCTGCAATTCCGCAAAAAAAATAGAAAAGAGCGTGCTTCACTATATTTTCTCATAGTCACGCCAGTTCTCACGCGCTGAACTTCAATTTGTTAAATCCGAAATAATCAACGATTGTTATTATTTTATTTAACCCTTTCTTCTCAACTTTTTTATTTGGTGGTAAAAATTTTTTTTGTAGTTTTATACTCGTAGATTCGGACCAAAAAAATGATGGAAGAAGTTTTTGGGAAAGGCTGTAGAGTTTTTGGAATTTTGCACATTATAATGACCAAAATGCATGAAAGGAGTAAAAATTCGAGAAATAAATTTTTCCAATGTTCAATCAGCACACAGAAATGTCCCTATAAATGATATTAAAGGCAGAGAGATACATATTGGGAGTATAAATGTATAAACTCGTATTTTTTTCGTAATTTGGACATTTGTTGTGAAAAAGTGATTATAAATTTATTCTTTAAAGTATTGTCCATCGTTAGCCACAACCTTTTCCCATCTTTCTGGTAGCATACGGATTCCGCGTCGAAAGAACTCCTCATCTTTTGAGGCTATGCACGAATCGACCCATTTTTTGAGTTCTTCGAAAGAACGGAAGTGCTGTTTAGCCAGACCATGTGTCATCGATCGGAACAAGTGGTAATCAGAAGGAGCAATGTCTGGAGAATACGGCGGGTGGGGTAGCACTTCCCATTTCAGCGTTTCCAAGTATGTTTTTACTTGCCTTGCAACATGCGGCCGAGCTTAGTCGTGCTGAAGAATAACTTCGTCTTGTCTATTCTCATATTCGGGCCTCTTATCCTCTAATGCTCGGCTCAAACGCATCAATTGAAGTCGGTAGCGGTCACCAGTGATCGTTTCATTCGGTTTCAACAGCTCATAATACACGACACCTTTCTTATCCCACCAAATGCACAGCATGAGCTTGGATCCATGGATGTTCGGCTTCGCCGTTGATTTTGATGCATGTCCGGGCGGTCCCCATGATTTTTTACGCTTTGGGTTATCGTAACGTATTCACTTTTCATCGCCAGTCACAATACGATGCAGAAAACCCTTTCTTTTCTGTTGTGCATTCAGCAGATCACATGTGAAAAATCGTCATTCGACGTCTCTCGGCTTCAATTCGTACGGCACCCAATTTCCTTGCTTTTGAATCATTCCCAATGCTTCTAATCGTCTAGAAATGGTTGATTGATCAACTCCTAAAGATTCTGCAAGTTCTTGTTGCGTTTGACATGAATCTTCTTCGAGTAATGCCTTCAATTCTTCATCTTCGAACTTTTTCGGGCCGCCTGAACGTTCCCTGTCTTCAACATCAAAATCACCACTTTTGAAACGGGCATACCACACCTGACACATTCTAACGTCTATAGCACAGTCAGGATAAGCTTCAGTGAGTAAACGATGTGCTTCAGTTGCGTTTTTCTTTAAATGGAAGAAGCAAATTTAAACTTTCCGCAAATGTTGTTTTGTTGGCACGAAATTCGACATTTTCAGCTATAGTAAAACACTTTTGTAAAATTATGAAAATTATTTGACAGATCAATTCTTATAGTATTTTTGGCGCTCTTCGAGATAGAATAGCTGTCAATGTCAAAAAAATGGCGCGTATGATAGATATGAAGTTAGTCAAAATTACGAGTTAATACATTCATACTCTCAATAGATAAGAAACTATACCCTAGTCGGGAAACGAACCCGAGATCCCAGAGAAAAGAGTCTTAGATGCTGCCACTGAACCATCGGGGCTAATTGACACTTTTAAGAGATCGAAAATCGCTGTCACATTTAAAACGTTTACGACCGTAGGAGAGGGAACAGAATTACAGTCGCCAACTATTTACATCGACTTGGAATTATTTATTTTTTTGTCAAACAACGAAACACCAAACGATGAAGAGACAGCGTTGCTTTTGATCAGCTGATTACCAATTGAATATGAATTTGGGGGAAATAAAGAAATATTATTCTTATTTTCGGGGAAAAAGAATGAAGAAAGTTTGTTAAATATTTATAATATGACAATAATACAAATTTATAGCTGATTGTTGTCGTGACAATTTATTGTGACAATGATTTGCAGTTACGTAAAACTGTTAAGCTGCCGTAGTTCTGTTTATACCATAAATCTGAGTAAATGAGTTTATTTCCTTACAGTTTCAGCGCTGCTTTGTTCTTCGAGTTAAGTGTTAATCAACTTTTACTTGCCAACAAATTTTAATTTGCTTCAATTTAGATAAATTTTGCTGTAGGCACGATTTGTTCTTCTCGTTTAACTACTATTTTTTATCTTTTTCTAAATTCAATCATTTAGAACGAAATTTATAAAGGCGTCAAATAATCATTGTCTTGTAACAATAATATTCATATAGCTTTAATTTCATTAGTATTAAATTTAATCAAATCATAATTAAGCATTAATTTATCAAAAGTAAGCAAACTTTTCGCCACTGTCAGCATCATTAACCAGAACTAAAAGTAAAAGAAAACTTTAATACCTCAGGCTTCAGTAGCTGTTGCCCCTTGCAATTTAATAAATAAATATTTCACACTGCTTAGTTATTTATTATGTTTAACTTCTTCTTCCGCTGCTATTCAATGCAAACCCTGCACGTATAATTAAAATTAATGTACACCCAAATCATAAGCATTCAGTTGCGCTCGCCCGCTCATTTTGTAGCAAAAGGAAAACTTTTGATTCTATCCTATATGTATGTAAAAACTTTGTAAAGCAATTTGCTTTGGTGCGCCTGCAAATATGCAATGAAATAATATATTAAATTTTATTTATGCAATATTGCTACAGTTGCCACTGTGGTCTCTGGACTGCATGAAATATTAAAAAAGTCAACATTTTGATTTACATTTTTTAATTTTCTCTTCTTCTGCGCATTTTATATTAGCCAACACATACTGTTTAGCCATAAAAAATTAAAGTTCATGCAACTAATTTTGATATATTAAAATGTAGTAAAAGTTTAAATGATTTCCAACGAAGTTCAACTTTAATTTCTCATAAAAATTGCGATTCCTGCATTTTTGTTGTTGCTGTTAAAGCTATTGCTGCTACTGCTATTGCTACTGGTGCTGTATGCCATTTCTTGTTAATTGAATACGACCGACCACCATCTTGTATTCGTCAGAGGTTGAGGGTGTTAGGGTATGTACATTGTTAATAGTAGGTAGCATTTTCATATGCAAGATATATCCTTCACACATACTTTTTCTACTTCTAATTTACCGTCTACCTCGATTTCTTCTCGTTGCTCTCTCTTGCTGCTGTTGCTACTTTTCGGCTGGCGTCTTGTAGTTTCACTTACTGTCGCTTTTAAAAGGTAATTTTATCCTTGTTAAATGTCTTAATTAGTACTGCTCACATAAAGTTAATTACAAATCTGCTCCAATAATGGTATTTAGTTTCTAATGTCCGACCTAGTAAGGTAGTGCAAGCTTTTTTGATTTCATAGTGGGCGTGGAGGTTTTATTATTCCTCTGCTATGCGGGTGTCAATTTATGTAGCTGTAAGCAAAGTACAAATGCCACCTTCGTGCCTGCCTCCTGCTGCCATCCTCCCGCTTTTGGTGAATAGAGAATAGAATTTGGATGTTTTATGTTTTAACCTGCTGCTGGTTTCGCATCATTTTAATTGTTTCATAAATTGTTCGTGGGTGTGCGTGTGTGTTTATTAAAACGTTGTCTTGTGATTTATATGCGAATTGTAAGAAGAATCTTCAGTGTAATAAGAATACGGGTATATATTCCTGGAAATATTTCTATGTGATTTACGAAAAGGTTAATTGTGCGCTGTTAATTTTCGAAATTTAGAATTATTTTAAGATTTTACTTTTTACTAAATTTTCAAGTTTTTTTTTATATTACCTGGCACGACATTAGTTTTTAAATATAAAAATTAATGTTTTGACGAAGTGACGGCAAAAATTTACATAATACTTCGAGTTTCAAATTACAACTAGTGGTGGCACTTCCTATACAAACCTCATAGCTTTTTGGGTATATCTCCAGAGCTATGTGATTTCGTTCTTCTGGAAATTGACCTGAAAACGGAACTTTTATGAACTACTAAAAAAAAGCTAACAATGAAAAATTGTTCAGACAGACATAAGGTTTGGAACCCAAAGTAACGCACTTGAGTTAAATTTCGACTTAAAACCAATTGAGGGATTTGAGGCTGGCTACAACATTTAAACCTTTAAATTATCCATAAATGGCAGCAGAGATAAACTTATATTTCAGTAGCCTAACAGCGCTCAAAGCTCTTAATCCAAGGTAATCAAATTTTAGATACGCTGTAGGTATTTTTCGTCGACGAATCGACAAAGTCATATTTAAATCCGATTTTCAAAGCTTATAAATTCTTTCCTAATCATATTTAAATCTATTTTGAAAAAAATAATAGCCATATATCTGTCTCAATAAGGAATAACAGCTAAACTCAAAAGTCGACTAAAAACCTGTTGCGTATTTTTCATTATAAAACCCAAAATAGTGAAAGTTCTTCCATAATTATTGGAGTTTAATTAATAAAAAACTATGGAGACTGCTAAATTGCAAAAATTTTTGGAAAATTTTCAACATTTTGGGATTTATAATAAAAAATACGCAGCAGGTTTTTAGTCGACTTTTGAGTTTAGCTATTATTCCTTATTGCCACAGATATTACTTTTGAAAATTAAATATTTGCTTATTTTTAAGTAATTCGTTTCGATATACAGCAAAGAGAGAGCTAAAAAATGAATATGGTGTTCGTCGGATCGGCGATAATGGTTAAAACCAAACAATGATATTAAAAATCACTGTGAAACAGGACGCTTTAAAAACTATCTTACACGAACACTGTACGTATCTTTTGTGTCCCTTGATACTTCTATATAGGAGGAAATGAAACAGCAGGTATTCTTGCAAAACAGAGAGTAATTAAAAAGAGCGAAACCTCGCAACTATCTGATCCAGTTAAATACTATCATAAATAACAACATAAGTTTCTACTTTCTGTAACGGAAGATAGGTGGCAACTAGGGGTGTTAATCCAAGGAGACCGGGATTGATTTAAAAAACCCCGGGATTGAAAAGAAAAAATCCCTTGGTTTTCGAGACTTACTAGGTTAGGTTGTTGGGGCTGTTCATGAAAGAACACACTGAGACCTATTGGTCCATTGTGATACCCTTGGGGCGAGAGTTACCTCTTGATCCCTTCCTAATTAAACCAATTTGTGCTTGCAATGAAACGTGATAAGTCTCTAATGTCAGAGGTTGCCAGTTCTGTGAGTCTACCATAGAAGGGTGCTCCCAAAGTTTTGTGTCTGCGTGCTGCTAAAGCATGGCAGTTACATATAAATTGGAAAATGGTCTCTTCTTCCTCTTCATTTCTACAGCTTCTGCAGAAGTCATTATAAGGAAGACCTAGTCTACGTGCGTGGCTGCCTATGAGGCAGTGCCCGGTTAGAATAGGAACTACCCTACTTATGAGGACACGGTCCAGATTAATGAGCGCTTTAGTGCGATCATGGTCAGGCATTGGCCAAAACTGTCTGGCGATAGCGCAAGTTGGTTCCATTCTCCATCTGCTCTTCGCAATGTGGGAGAAGTGGTCTTTAATTAAAAGTTTACACGTACAGACTTACTAACTATTCAAACTTATTGGAATTACAATTTTTATTCGTTTTATACAACAAAGAAAAAATTAGTTTCGTATTTCGTTATCATTTCATTCAAGCTCCCGAAAAGATGACTTTGTTTGTGATAGTGTATTCCTATCAAAAATAACAAAACTATGATAGCAAAAGTTAGTCCTCTCTAATAAATAATTTTTCCGTTTTTATTTAATATTTTATTTGATAAAGCTATCAATCGCGGTATCAACCCAAGAATTAAATTTGAATCTCGCTGATCCTGTATTCCGATAATTGTTTTGGGATCGACATCCTTAGTGGCAGCCAAGGCCGTATTTAGGGGGGAGGTTTTGGGGGTTCTGACCCCTCCGAAATGTGGAAACTTTATTCTCATTTTTGAGATTCATAAAAAAAGTCAAAATAAAATCTATTTAACGATATTTTTTACTTCCACCGGCTTTTTTTTTCTAAAAAGTCAAATATAAAAAATAAATTTGAAATCTTAGTTACACTATGCGATCAAATCCGTTATGAGGTTTGTCTACGGATTCAAAAAGAGAAGGTGCTACTGAGCACTCCTGCATTCATAGTTTTTCTAGGTCAGTAACTGTTTTTGATTTAAAGTTTCGTCCTGAATCAGTTTGAAAAGTTTTAAAAATTAATAAAAATAGAAAAAATTATCGGATCCTTGTAAAATTAGACTTGCTTGAATCCCATTTTTTTCCTAAAACGTTTTTGAAGTTTTTGATTTCAGATTCGTGTTTAACGTGAAAAATTCTTTTGCAAAAACTCCATCTTATTAGCAGAACCCATGCAGTTTTAGGAGGCAATCTTAAAATATAATTAATTTTTTAACGTATTATTGCTTAGAGCACCACGACTAGAAAGATCTCTTTCAATGCTGTGACTTCACGAATTTAGGGAATATAAGCCAACCTTATCCGGGTTCCTTATCATTGATGGCTCAAATTCCCAATGATGATCATTTGAAAAAAATTAGTCTCTACTATTTTTTTGACTGTAGTGGGAAGTCAATGAGTTAATGAAATTATGTCCCTCATGATAAAAAAAAATGCATTAGAATGCATATGGAATAGTATTTATTTGAAAAAATTTAATTTGATTATTCTGTGAATTTTTTGTCACTTTTGGCCATTTTTAAGGTTATTTTGAGGTTAAGATTAAAAAAAAATCGGAAAATTTTTCCTAAAATTTTAATTTTATAGGGTCCATTAAATGTATCATCGATTTAATTTATTGTATTTAAAAATTAGTTTGATGTAAATTATTTATGAATATTTTCTTCGAATGAAAACCCCCCCCCCCCCGAAAAAAATTTCTGGCTACGGCCCTGGTGGCAGCACACTTCACATAGCAATATTGCTAAGCTCGTTAAGTGAGGTATTGACTAAACTGGTTTAGTTTTAGCGCTCTTTCTGAAAAATTGAAAGAGGGGAAAATGGGTAAATCGGTAACCACCAGGCTTTCAAACTTAACCCGAACCTTTTTGAACCTGAATTCAAAGCTGCATCAGATTTGTTGAAGGGTTCAGACACAAGTTTTTTTTGGGAGAATTTTAAAAGACAATAGAAAAACTATTATTATTGATTTGGTAGAGTTGCGAAAGAATAAAATATTTTGGAATGGGAGGAGTATCACAACATTATTCTACCTTTTTTGTTTGAAGCATCACAAGTGAATTTAGCAGTTTCGATCACACGCATGAGTGTAGATTGAGCATTTTCTGTATTAAAATTTATATTGTAGTAATAGAAGTAGAAGTATAGTGAAAATAATTAAGTGTTTATACATTGGACAAAATCAACGAACAAAGCCCAGTAAATGAAAAGCTGTTCAATTATTGGTGACACAAAATTATTGCCTTTCTCAGTTACTGAGCATATGTTCCTTGGAAAACTGCTGGGGAAGAGTGTGAAGAGCATGCCAGTTTTCAGAGATTCTGATATTCGGTAAACACATCGGTAAAAACTGTGACTGAAATAAAAAAGATGTTATAATATCACTAGACCAAGCATCTTGTCTCTACTACAAGTATATAACCAAAGTTTTAATTGCAAAGATATTTTAGAGGCGGTAGGAGAATGTTAAGTTGCTTGATCCTATGAAATTAATAATAGATCTGAAAGGTAATCAATTATTGTACTCTGCAGATGGGTCTTCTTTACCATCCATGGTAGTCTATCATGAAATAAATGCTTTATGTTGGGTTTTGAATATGTAATGTTTTATTTAATTTCTTATTATTAAAACCAATTTATTGTTTTTTTGCTCGATACCAAACCCTAGTAAGCGAATTGTATTGTACTTATAAATATCTGCTACTGTAAAAATTTAAATATGTTGACCAAAGGAAAGAAAATAACTAAGAAAATATATATCTGTGGCAAAACAATAAAAGATATGTCGTTCCTAGGTTAGGTTAGGTTGGAGTGGCTATCGAGAGAGACACTTAGACCTGAACGGCCCATTGTGATACCACATAGCTGAACCTACAGTTTAACGCCGATTCCGAACGGCGGTGTGGCAATTTTTTATCGGCTTGGTGGTTTCGCCATTACCAACATTACACTTCACATTGATAGTGAATATAAGAAAGTAATGCAAATTAACCACCAGACGAAGGCGGGTCGTCTCTGTCGTTCCTAATAAATAAAAAAAAATATAGAATTTAATTTTTTTAGTACTGAAAAATGTTCAAATGCTTAAACTGCATCTGTATGGAAACTATATGGAAAATCCGGATGTGCCTAGTTACCAAAGAAAAAATTAACCTGCATGATATTTCTAACAGGAGAGAATGTAGACTAGTATTCGGCGTTATACATGACTCCGGCGATAGATAGATAGATAGATAGATAGTTGGGCCAAGCCTTCTTCACATTTTTGAAGGAAGTGGCTAATATTATACAAGATAAACAAGATAAAATTCCGCGTTGAAAATCAGTACTTTCGGCCTTGATAAAAAGCGCGAAGGAAGATCCGCTATCTTCCGTAAACGTAGGAAAACACATAAGACTAAAGAGTGTTGTGGTATCACTATGGAGCAGCGATGCCAACTTTCGGGGAATTCCCCGATTTGCGGGGAATTTTACTTAGTGCGGGGAATTTTACTTAGTGCGGGGAATTTTACTTAGTGCGGGGAATTTTACTTAGTGCGGGGAATGAGCTGTTTTTTTGCGGGGAATTTTAAATAGTTCAGCTTTTAATATTAAAATACCTCAAACAGTCTGTAGAATATTTTTTGCCAAATTTTATATTCCTAAATACAATTCTGGCACATTCGCAACGAACACCATAAAAACATTGCTTTATGCAACACAGTTTATGTTTAGTATTCAGGCAGTCCAACGCGATCGCGCAGTGCTTCGATTTCTCTTTCAGCCGTTTAGAAAGGCTTAGCTGTGCCTTTGTTCAGCACCTACTAATTAATAACTGTTAGTCCTTGGTGACTGTAACCTATAAACTTGTAAATTATGGTCAGGTATTATAAAGAAGAAGAAGTATATTCTATATGTTAAAAACCGATAGTCAAAACTTTAAACCAGTTTTTCTCAAAACAAGGTTTTTTCCATTGGCGTGCACTATAACTGAAATTTAAATATGTTCTTCTAAACAACAATGGCCCCAGGATGTATGTTGGGTTAATTCTTTTCTCAATTTGGATCTTTGTTTTTACGAAAAAAGTCCAATTTTTGAAAAAAATAATTTTTGCATTCTGCCATTTTGTGAATTGTTGGTCAAAAAAAATAATCTCAGTATGTCCTGAGAGTACAGTTATAATTTTTCTAATGGTATTGGGTGTATGAATGTATAAACTCGTGATTGTGACTAACTCCATATCTATCATACGCGCCATTTTTTTGACATTGACAGCTATTCTATCTCGAAGAGCGCCAAAAATACTATAAGAATTGATCTGTCAAATAATTTTCATAATTTTACAAAAGTGTTTTACTATAGCTGAAAATGTCGAATATTTGGTGGGATATGAAAGGTGTCGTGTATTATGAGCTGTTGAAAGCGAATAAAATGATCACTGGCGACCGCTACCGACTACAATTGATGCGTTTGAGCCGAGTATTAAAGGATAAGAGGCCCGAATATGAGAATAGACAAGACGAAGTTATTCTTCAGCACGACTATGCTCGGCCGCATGTTGCAAGGCAAGTAAAAACATACTTGGAAACGCTGAAATGGGAAGTGCTACCCCACCCGCCGTATTCTCCAGACATTGCTCCTTCTGATTACCACTTGTTCCGATCGATGACACATGGCCTGGCTGAACAGAACTTCCGTTCTTTCGAAGAACTCAAAAAATGGGTCGATTCGTGGATAGCTTCAAAAGATGAGGAGTTCTTTCGACGCGGAATCCTTATGCTACCATAAAGATGGGAAAAGGTTGTGGCTAACGATGGACAATATTTTAAAGAATAAATTTATAATCACTTTTTTACAATAAATGTCCAAATTACGAAAAAAAATACGAGTTTATACATTCATACTCCCAATATCTTTTTAGATGTTCCAGTGAGCTGCAATCACGCACGCCATTGCGTTTGACGATTTTCAAAACGTATTCCATGAAGCTGCAAAAAAAAACCCTTTAAATAATTTTTTTTGAATAATTACATAATTTTTCTTGTACTTGAAGCCATTAAATAGATGTCAGAAAAATTTTTTTTTATCAATTTATCAATCCAAGAAAAATTTATAAAAAAATTTTAACCAAGAAAGTGCAGAGCACCTTAAAATAACTCTGACCGAGAGTAACTCCAAGCTTACGTAAAGGGTATTTTTCGTTTGTATGAATTTGGTCGAAAATCGGGGAATTTCGAGAGTGTAATCGGGGAGAAAGAAAAAAATGAGTTGGCATCCCTGCTATGGAGGGAACTCACCGTCACTATACCTAACTTAAACTTGCATTTCTGGATATCCCTGTAAAATGTGCTCTCACTCTCCATTGTTCGTAACATAATTTTAATATAGGTTTTGCTATAATGTGTGGTCTATATTCGAGATTTCCTGTCAACCTTCTACGTACCATTAGAGCTGAGTTACTTTTACTAATTAGTGGTAACTAATTAGTACTCTTGATTGTCCCATCTAAAATTAGGTCAAAAAATTACAGTATTCTTTTTTTTATACCTTGTGTTTTGACTAAAAATAAATAAAACACTTAAAAAGTTCAATTTAAGTAGATTGTGATGATATTATTTTTTTTCTTCTAATTTATTTTTATTATAATTAATTTCAATCATTCTGTTACACAATAATAATACATTATTACTTTTCTTCTTTTTGATATAGGTTTGTTGCTTTTAATTCTCTTATTTTTTTTATTTTGTATTTCGCATTATTAGATGCAAATACCAACGAAATATGTGTATATAGTTCATTACATACTGTTCGAAATTACAGCGCCATTATTGATATACGGTATACAAAATTCAAAAACTTAATTGAATTTGAATTTTGCAAAAAAATATTTGATATAATTTTTTTCTGCAGTTTTTCGTTTACATTCAAATTATTTACAAGAAATATTTAACTCATTTTTAGTAAAAAAAAAATAAGAATATAAAACACATTCAAAATACATAGTTTTGGAGATAGTAGCTGTAATCTCTTGTGGCTTAATACATTTTGAAGCGGTACCAGAAATTGTTATCCAATTTTGAAAATTTATGAAATACAATTTCTATATTTTTCTATGACAGGGTGAGAGGAAAAGCGGGCTAAAATTTATGTAAGAGCAAAAGTGAAATAATTTAGAGTGTCAGTGCAAGAATGGCATAAGTAATACGGTTTAGAGTGAAAATGAAACGCCTTAAAAGTAAGAGCAAAAATGGTATAACAATTCTTTCAGAGCAAGAACAGCATAGTCTTTTATTCCGTTTTCGTTCTGAACATATTTTGTTTCACTTTTGCTCTGAACATATTTCGTTTTGCTTTTGCTCTTAAGTAAAATTATTCCATTTTTTTCTGAACGCAGAAGTTATATCACTTTCCTCTCAGCCTCTCAAATGAAGACGATTCGGTTTTATATCACTTTCGAATGATAAATGACAGCCTGAGAGGAAAAGCGGGCTAAAATTTATATAAGAGCAAAAATGAAATAACTTAGTGTGTCCGTGCAAGAATGGCATATGTAATACGGTTTAGAGGGAAAATGAAAAGCCTTAAAAGTAAGAATAAAAATGGTATAACAATTCTTTCAGAGCAAGAACAGCATAGTTATTTGTTCCATTTTCGCTCTGAACATATTTCGTTTCACTTTTGCTCTGAACATATTTCATTTTGCTTTTGCTCTTAAGTAAAATTATTCCACTTTTTTCTGAACGTAGAAGTTATACCACTTTTCCTCTCAGCCTCTCATATATAAGTTAAAAATTAGAGAAAATACTGTTCTGCTGAGATTTGGCTATTTTTCAATATTTTTTTACCTAGTTCTTTTAGTTAAGCTAAAACTACGAATTTTAAATTATGATTTGCACATTTAAAGCCAAAATATGTAGAAATATTAAATAGTGATTAGTTGTGGAATAAGTTTATAAATATATTTTTGATGAATTTTCAAAGTTTCTAAATGAAAATTTGAGTGGATGATCTGTGTTCAATGAATATTAACAGAAATGATTTTAATTTTCGTGACGGTGTTAGTGGAAAAAACTGATATATGTTTTTCAAAACAACAAGTTAACTAACTGAATCATTTTGTATAAATATATCGTTGTTTATTACAGTGTACAACTGACACAAAAGATTACAGCTGATATCGAGTATAAAGTGTCAAAGTACATAACTAGTACATAATTGTATTCAAAACCATTTGAAGATATTTAAAAAAAAAAATATATATTAAATATCTCATCTATGTAAGTATTTATGAATTATTAGGATATGTTATTAAAAACTGAGCGTAAAACTACTACTTAATTTTAAAATTTAATAATATAAACAATAATTAAGTAAACGTAAAATGAAATTGTAATTAATTTAATAAATATTATCACTTATATAAGAAATTTGGTTACTACGTAATATTTTTTATATTATTTTTGTGATAAATAATATATACTTGAAGAACGGAAACGGAAGTTAATATATGTCAGTTTGAGGATTTTTTAAAATAATATATTCATATACTTCATTCTATATTTTAATCTTTTGCTATAATAAAACTTAATTTAACATTTAAAATAAATTTCCTTACTAAATATGTATTAAATTTGCTTTTGAAAAATGGAAATTAAAAACAAAAACAAAAAAAAACATTTGCAATAAAGTTAAAAATAAAAAAAAATAATTAAATATGTTTGCATTAGTGTTTTTACTTTTGCTGTTGTTTTATTTGCAGTCTGCAGTTTGCACCACACAATAATCGCGTTAGTGTTGCAATTTTAATGGCATATAAAATATGATCGTTACAATTACTTCATACACATTGAAATTGATATGAATGTGTGCAATAAATAATAGAAAATTTGCATTGTGCGTGTTTACTTTTTTTTCAATTTCATTAAATTTAAATTGCCACACCCACCTTCCATTAAATCGACAAATCCATTTTGCTAACCACAAAACCGCAGTCACCATGTAATAAATTCCATTCGAAAAAAATTTAAGTTTTTACGTTCATATAATTTTTCAAGTTTATACATTGATGTTGCTGTTGCTGCTATTACTGCTTTTTTTTTGTTGCTACTGACATAATAACAAAAACAACACAAACAACCAAATTACACATCACACATTTGAATATATAGGTAGGTATGTATGAAATTGTAATGAAGTTGTAATTGCTTCTTAATGTTTATAAATTATAGCCCGAAACATATGGCAAATAATATATGTTTATGTTGTTGTAGCCAACACGCCTCCATTTTGTAAATATACCTAGGTATAATAAATTTTTAAGTAGCACATTTTTTTGACAGGCTTATTTTTTTTAATTAATAAAAAGTTAAAGTTCAGTTACTCATAAAAAACACAAGGTGGCGGTGGTGTAGGTGATGCTGGTGGAAGTGAATTCAACATACCTTTGACTATGTAATTGTATGCAAATGTTAACCAAAGTTATGGTAATTGGTAATATTTAGCACAAATAGCAATTAGAAATGTAAAAATATGGGAAATGCCTGTGTGAGAAATACAAAAGTATCAACTTCACTTACAAAAATGACTAAGCTCACATGTTGTAGCAAAAATGGAACATTGTGGTAATTGATATTGTGGACCTTCTTGGAATTTCATTCTCAACTGAAAGCCATAGATTAGGTTAAGTGGTTATCTATCAGAGCACATTTAGTCTGAAAAGTAGCCAGCTGTGATACCGCATGAGAGTTCATCCTTCCCCGGTTAATAGAAATCTGGTTATTCAAAACATTTACACTTTAAAATAAATTTTAGTAGACACCAACTATGCCATCTTTCCCAAGTTTGCCAGTAGATTTCTCACACCTAGGCTGAGGGTGAGAGGAAAAGTGGTATAACTTCTACGTTCAGAAAAAAGTGGAAAAATTTTACTTAAGAGCAAAAGCGAATCGAAATATGTTCAGAGCAAAAGTGAAACGAAATATGTTCAGAGTGAAAACGGAATAAAAGACTATGCTGTTCTTGCTCTGAAAGAATTGTTATACAATTTTTGCTCTTACTTTTAAGGCGTTTAATTTTCACTCTAAACCGTATTACTTATGGCATTCTTGCACTGACACTCTAAATTATTTCACTTTTACTCTTATACATATAAATTTTAGACCGCTTTTCCTCTCAGCCTGTCATTTGAAGGTATACCTAGTTTGATGACCTGTAAAATTATAATTCAATGACCAGTTATTACTTTTATAATATTGCTTTTTTATATCTCCTAAACTCTTCTTAGAGCGCTTGGGATTAAACCTAGACCATACCTGCTTTCTGATTGTATATGACTGTTTTTTCAACCATCTCATCTTTGGCTGGTTCAAGACCGTAGTTTGAACTTCGTTCGTGCAAGTTGCCAGTTGTATGCCCGGGTAATGTTTAAGCTGCGAAAACGGGAGAACTAACCCTTGGGGCAGATTTGGGCATAAAACTCTCCACTTTCAAAAAAAAAAAAAAATTTGATAAATGAATGAAAAAAGTCCTCCCATTCCCTTCGGAAATACCCTGGAACGCGGAAAATTGTACATTGGGCTTATCGGTTAGTTCATTGAGTACATACTGACGATCAGAAACCACTTGAGAAGCTAATGCAATATTTGCTAGGGCTTCGATAACGGGTTGATTATCGTTGAAAATGAGGGCATTTTAGGCTAATTTCTTACTTCATTTCAGCCAGTTTGTTGTTACCGGTATAGTCAACACCTCTGCTTGGAAGACAGTAAAAGTTTAAGTCGACGAAAAAATAAGCTTAACCCCAATTGTTCAGAAAATACCCTTCCACTTACTCTCCCCTCTAATTAGGAACCGTTGGTATAGTAATACAAAAAAACCTTCTGCCGGTACTGGCTTTTAATCACCTGCTGTCTCGTAGGAATGGAAGTGAAAAGTGGTTGGTGAAGAAGGGTTATAGGGAGAGTATAGTCGATAATTTTAGATAAAGAAGAAAGTTCCCAAAAAAAATTTTTAATGCCTCACAAAAGCTTCAAATCAAAGACTTACAGAATTTAGTCTGATAGACAAATTGGCCGCAAACCATTCCCTAAAGAAATCAACGGGATTTAAAGGAGAATGATATTTGTAGCTAAGGAAAGGATTGTCTTTAAAGCACTTTTGATCAGCAATTATGTCGTCCTTTGAACCTAGCTCAATATTTTCTTGTGGGTATCTTTTTGAAGGACTGTTCACTAAATCATTGCATTATAGAATGTATATGTAAGACTAATGACTGCCAGTGATCAAAATGTTCCAGAATCAAAGACAAATGTAATCAGTGAATGATTTTGATTTCAAAAACTTACAATATTTTGGTCTTAACCCTTTCATGCCTGAATTTTAATAAAGAGAAAACATGGTTACATAATACTTCCATAATCATAACACCAATTTTGATGCCTCTGCATATGTTTGGTTGCCCTTTATGAAGCGTTAAAAACGTCAGCTGTAATGCAGTAGACAACCATTGTGTAACCCTGTTTCTCTAATTCTAATTAATTTTTTTCATATTTTAATAAAAAAAAAAATACCGCTTAGTAATAATTTAAAGTAAAAAAAAAATGTAGGAAAAATTTTTGCACTTGACTTCAAAGACAAAAAATTAAAAAAATGGTATAAACACGAGATTTCAAATGTTCGGTAACTAGCAAACCTGAACGAAACTAATATACCTAAAAGAACTAAATGCATAGGAACATTATTACTAGTAAAATTTGCCAAGCACCTATTTTATGCCACATCAAAGTGAATGTTGCCTGAAGGCAACAGCGGGCATGAAAGTCTTAACCTTTTAGTAGGCCAATTTTTTCAGCAATAAAAAATATGAGGATTGGTTGATTTTAGTATATAAAACTCGGAAATAAAGTCGAAAACCGAATTGGAATTGAATTCTCGCTAGAGGTGAGAAAATAGGAGTTTTATTAAAAAGCTTGTAGTCCCGATAAAAGAAAATGTAAAAACTTATTATGAATTCAAACTACATAAAAGTAAAATATAATCAATTTCTTCCAAGCTAATACTTTTTCAACTCCAACAAGCAACTATAACTATTTTTTTTTCAATAATTAAAATTATCGTAAATAGTTGTAATATCACCCAAAATAATTGTTATTCATTAGTTACTCGAAATCTGACTTTCAACTGGCGATAAAATCAGAACGAAACAACGCACAGAATACTGAAGCTACGCACCATGTAGCTCCGGTATTCATCGACTGAGCGGCATGAATACACATAAAAGAATTTTAATCGGATTTTAAATTGTATCAAGCGGTTGCCCGTCTAGAGACGGTCCTGCCTACTAGAGGGTTAAAAGATTCATTGTAAGATTGTAAAGATTTTACGCAATGCTTTGCAGCAATGAGTTCAAAATTAAATCAAAATTCGCCAGTAAAAACCGAAAGATTAAAATTTTTTTTTTCTTTCCACCTCGGATTCTACATAAATCTCAAAATTCATAGATACTTGTCCCACTTTCATCCACATTCAAGACACTTTCAAGAGGAAACTTGAATTCTTTGGGTAAAGCCGGAATAAGCTCATCAAATATACCAAGCCCAAACAAGAGAGAGAATTTGTAGTTACATAGGGTCACAATCTTTATTTACTTCTTTGACATTAAAGTTCTGGTTTCAAGCAAGCGTTTTATATGTTTAAGCGTTGATTTAAGGTTGGCTCGAAGTCACTGAAGCAATCGCACTCAAATTTAATGAATTTTAGAAAAATTTCAAATTGTTATTGCTTGGATTTGAATAAAAATTTGTTAATTCTGGGGAAAGGGTAACGGGGGGCAAAAGCCTGAAACTTTAATTTATTTCGCAAAAATGGTCTAAAAGTGGTTTGCGTTAGCTCACTATAAGTTTAACATTGAAGTTCGTAAGCAATCGCAGATATCAAGAAAACATACACTTGTCAAAATATTGTAGCACATAAATATATATATCAAATTCATTACTTCAAGAGCCTACAGTAGCATGCAAATTAACATCCAGACATATGCACTTATACTTTTCAAACATAAATAAAGTAAACAAGTTTGAAGTGATTTAAATCATTAGAAAAGATATCAAAAACAAATGTAGGTATGTATGTATGTAGGTTTAGAGAAGGTTTTTGAAAACTTAATTTCTAACACTTTTCAAGCAAGTTTCAAGAAACATACTTATTGTTGCTTACATATCCCACACTCATCTATGTATATCAATTTAAATCGCCTTTTTACTTTAATTTCTAGAAAATAAAAGAAACACATTCCAATTCTCAACTTTGTAAATCACAATTTGACAGTTAAACATAGATAATGACAGCAACTGTAACAACAACAGCAGCAACAAGAGCAACAACAACTAACTATAAACAATATGTTAACTGTCAGCATAACCAACCATGATTTACAACATCACGGTCATGGTCAACGTATGAATGAATCGAACCATACACTCACAGAAAAAAGAAAACAAAAACAAAAATACACTCGTTAAAGTTTTGTTTCTTTTTATTATTTTGGCAGTTACATAGAGACTACATACCTACATACGTATGTTTTGTTTATTTTTATGTTGTTGTATGTAATTGTTTAGATACATATATATGTGTGTGTGTATGTTTCTGTCTATTAATTTAGGTAGGTGTATAAGTGTTAAGATGAATTTAGTATGTGTGGTATAGTTTGTTGCATTTGTTTTCAAATTAATTCGAAATTTATTACAAAGATTTATCAAATTTGACAATTTCTTTGGCATACATTGAGTTTTTAATTTATTGGTAGTAAAAAAAAAATTGTTTTATTCATTTAAGTTGACAGTTTAATATGAAAACGCTTCAGGTTGATTTTTGTTTATTATTTTAAAGTACCCCTTTAAATAATCTTAGTCGTTACTAATTCGTTAATAGAGTACAATTTTTTAAATAATTGAATTTAAGGTAAATTAATTGGAATTCTTAAAGCCAAGTGCTTCATTCAAATGGGAATTTTAATCTTTTTAACAAACCAACCACCTAGACTAACCACATACAACAGCCATCTTAGCTACCTCAAAAAGTGATCTCAAAAAGTCTTATTACGCATAAGTTTTGGCTATAGATGGTATTTACGAAATTGGAAAATTATGGAAATTTATTCATTTGGGCAAATCTGCATGCATATCGCACATTGATTACCAGACTGTCACTTGTCACTTTAAAACTTTGTAAACTACATACCATCCGTGGACCACATTTGAGTTATATAGGATATATAGGATGGTTTTGTATAACGAAAAATGATTAAATATAGAAACCATGAAATAATTCACTTGACAACTTCTTAAGTGCTGATATTCTTTAAAATTGTATTGTGCAGCAAACTAAGTTTAGCGCTAAAACGTTTCAAAGTTTCTTCGCACATACAGGGAGGGCTAATTATAATTTAAATTTTAAGACTAAAATGTATGAAATTTTCATCGGTAATCCCCTTTAGATCCACTATTTATAGAAAATATTTCCCATAAATGCTTCACTAAACTTTTAAATTTTTGAAGTGAAACTTCTTTAGCGAGAGTAAATCAAAAATTTTGCAACGGAAATCGCGTTGTTGTTGCACTCATACGAAACTAATAAGAAACGAAGTTATGCTGTTGTTAGTGTTTAACGAACGAGCTCATATGAGGATCGGCTAAGTACAATCATGCAAAGAGTCGACTTCTAGCAGTTTTTTCTCATGTGCTTTAATGAGAGAGCTTGATTCCATATGGCTGTTTTCCTCTCATGTATTATATACATATACTACGTCGTGTTTATGCTGATAAGTGTAGAGTATTAACAGAAAAAAAGCTTCAGAAAATAGAAAGAGGATGAGTGCAAAAGATTCAACAGTAACGGTCACGTGAAAATGGCGTTTTTGTTGCACTCATATTGCAACAAAAATTTACTGCACTTTGAAATTTTTTAACAACTTCTTATCGATTTTTACTCTATTCTGGACCCGCTATTTAAAAAGCAACAGTTCATTTAAGTAGTAAAATGTTCAATCTTGTATTTCAGTCATCATAAAAGAACCTGGCCCAAATCTACTCTGCGGCGGCAAGGTTCTTTAATAACTTGGCAGACAAATTTATCAGGGGAATTCGCTAAAAATTGTAATGGGTGCTGGTTTTTAGTTCTAGATGAATTTAAATTTGCTCCAAAAATACAAAACGAAGGGACTCACGATAGACCACAATTTCACTTGGAGTGGAAATGATTAATCACATCAAACACTCTCATAAAACTAATCTAAAAGAATCTGATATGTCAAGTTCACCCGTTTTAAATTATCAATAATGGGCGAAAGTGTGTTCTTTCGGAGTTTTAATCTCAAAAAAAATTTTGAAATCTGCTAGCGAACTAGCGAATTCGGATTCAGGGCTTAAAAATGTATGGCAAAACAGTCAAAAAACTTAGACAGTAGAAATAATAAAGTAAAACATTTCCATTAAGTCCATGATAGGGTCTGATTCTGTTTTATTCACAACTACGGTCTAATTATTATTATTATTTGAAGTCTGGCACTGCGACCTATAAGATCTATTGTACCAAAACCCCAAGTTATGGAAGAAAGAAAGGAGGAGAGAAAGAAAGATAGATAAGTAACTCGGGTGTCCAGAGATAAGAGTCTGGCATTTTGCCACTAGAACACAGTGACGATGGTTGGACCTACAGTTAAACGCCGATTCCGAACGCCTGTGTGGCAATTTTTTACATTTTTTTATTATTCTCATTAACTTCATACCGACAGTGATTCCCCAAGATGGGAATTGAGCCCGCAACCTTCTGGGTGAAAGTCTTGTGCACTATCTACTAGACTATCGAGGTCGTCTAAGTAAGAAGTAAGTAAAGAAACCTCCAGAATTTCGCTACGACCGAAACAAAAGAAAAATACTTTAAAAACTAATATTACTAACTCATAATTTACGGACTTTTTTCCGACACTTATTACAAATTTTTCTAACATAAATGGCAATTAATATTGAGTATTTAAATAGTTTTAAAAATTTTAGTAACCGATTACTCGACTGCAATTCTGCGCAACTGTCAAAAACACTAATGCCAATAATTGCCAGCACAAATCATTAATAACAAACAAAAATATCAAATTTCATTTAATTTGGCTTGACTGTACGCAATTAAAATAAATATTTGCATACATAATTAAAAAAATAGAAATAAAATGTAAATATAAAAAAAAAACGCTTTACACAAAACTAAAAATTTAAATTAAATATAAAACTATAAAAAAGATACAAAAAAATGCATATCACACTTATTTACATAAATAGCTACTACTGCGCGTCATCACACCCAAAGCAAAATGTAAATGCAAGTAGTAAACAAGTTTATTTCACTGTTAATATTAAACACAAACATTTTTCTTCAAGTGTAATGCATAAATACATAGAAAATTAAAATTATATTTATAAATCATTTGAATTGTTGTTATTATAAATGATAATAATATTATGCAATTAAGTAATATCCGCTGCTAAATTGTTTTACTAAATTGAAAACAAAATCAAACAAATAATAAAACTAATAAAAATTAATTAAGTTTTGCCTACACACATTGGAAGCTGCATATGTATCATTCATAATTATTATTATTGTTTTAAGTATATATTTTTTTCTGTTTTGTTTTTGTAGCATAATAATAAGAATAATAATAAAATTTCTTTATAGCATAATACCGAAAAATGTTAAGAACTTGAGTAAACTGTACAATTTATACAAAAAACGATATCTATCCAAATGTATGAAATTAAAATCCGCTCTGACATATTCCGTTTCCGGTTCGATTCAACTGCATTTGCGCGCTCGTCGCTGAAAGCGTTTCATACGCAACGACCACTCATCCTTCCATTCCAAAACCACCGAACTGGGACCAATGGCTAAATAGCCAGGTGCCGCTTCCGAATCGCGTCCAAGTATAAGATATGATCTGTGTGCATAAATGGCGAAGGGAAAGGAATAAATATGAAAAAATGAAAAAAAAAAAAATGAAATATTTGCAAAAAACGAAAAATTTGTATTAGAATTTTATTATAGCTTTGGTTGAGATTTTTCCATCTCTTCTTTTTTTCGGATTTTCTTTTTATGCTTCACTTACTTATTCAATTTGATTTTTGGACATTGACACTCCAGACTCTTGCGTGGCACCAGCCACATCATGTGACCCCTGCCCAGCAGTGAGCTCGTTGTGCCCGACATCGCATTCCGTTTGAATATCGTTTGAATATTAATTTCGTATTTGAAAATTTCATTTTGCCGTTCGATTGAGAATTTCTCGGTGTTAATGTCCTGTGAGGCGCGGTCATGCCCGATAACTTTGGCCAAAATTGCTGTATGCGTGTGTGTGTGAATAAATTGCATGGAATAGAAAATAAAAATCAATATTTGTTTTTTTTTTGTTTTAACAATAACTTTGCATAAAACAATTTGTTGAACTATGAGTACGTACCGTAATCCTCCATGCAGAATTTATTTAAATTAAGCTTTTTCGGGGTGGCTTTGCATTTCCCGCAATCTGTTGAATATTTAATTAGTTAATTATTATGAAAATTCAATTAATATTGATTGAATATTTTACTTAGTTTATCTACATAGTCGAATATATTTTCGTAAATAAAATTTAAATTTAATTGCATTCACCTTAAATTAAATTATGTGTCAAAGTTTATTTTAGCAATAATTTTCAGGTAAAGCGAATTGGTTGAAATTTGTATGAAATAATTGCCAGCTCATGAATATAAACTATTTATGGGAATAATAAATGAAAGTACAGTGGATGCTCTATTATTGAACAGACAATAAAGGTGAGAACATGGCTTTTCTTTTACAACGAGTATTTCAGAGCAGATACGTGTCATGTTCATGTATCGTTATCTTTTCAACTTTTCTTGAGTTATACTAAAATAGATTCCTCTAGATAAAAAGGGGTACATGTAAGGCAATGCGTTAAAGTCGACAGAAAAACCCTGTAAGTTTGACAAAGAGTGCAAGGAGGACCAGAATTGCTTAAGTAGTAGATTTAGAATTACTATAATACCGATATCACAAGCCGACGAATGGATTCGTCTTCAATGAGGCAAGACGGTGTCTGTTGTCAGTCTCGTTAAAAGAAAAGCTTTCTTACATTACTTATATGAATGAAGAACATGTTAAAGTAAATGTCCAAACAATTACAGAATTTTGTCTCTTTGAAGTCTCTTCACGCCCTTAATAAATTCAGTCAGCACGACTTTTTCAAATTGAAATACATGGGCTTTTTGTGAAGCTAATACGAATCGAAGAGATTAAACTATGTATAAGCAAACATATTCAATCTAACTAGGATCAAGTAATTAACATATTTTTATATAGGATAGATTTCAAGTCAAATTGAGACTAATTATAATGTTCGCATTATTTATTTGTAGGTAAATCTGCACTCCCTTTTCCCATAATTGAATCACTTTGGAATCTTCTCTACTTAAAATATTGTATGTAGTTTTTTGCTTTGAATCCAGCTAGAGAGACTTTTTTCTTTACACTTACATTTTTTCATTTCATCACCTTGTCCTGAATCTCGGTATTCACTCGCAGCGCTTTCAGCCTGAATCATATTCGCTTTTGTTGGTATTTCTATAAATAAATAATTTATAAAATTGAATTTATTTTTTTTACTTATTAACACAACTGAAATGTGACATTAGCTTCAACTAATTTAGTAAAACTGTTACTTACTAATGCAGGGTGCGACATGTGAGCGTGTTTGTTGATAGCCACGAGCACAACGATTACATGTTAAACCTGTTACGCCCTCTTTGCATGGGCATTGACCACTCAGATGATTGCATGTTTTGCCTGTAGAGCCAACAGGGTGACAATCACAACCTTAAGAAAGAAGAAAATAACAAGTAAATTAATTAACAAAACAAAATCGGTGAGGTAAAATACAAAAAAAATATTTATTTTGAAGCTTTATGCTTCAAAAGAAGATACAGAAATTAATGATCATGAATTAAATTTTTATTTTGGAAGATAAATAAAAATTTCTAAGTTTGATTAATTCATATTCTTAAGTTATTTATTTAAGTTATATAACAATGTAGAGCATATAGAGTTTTTTTCTGGGATATTGGGGAAACCAAGTTTTTCTGAAAGTTTGGGTTGCATATAGAAAATTAATTTTTCAGTTTTCTAAGGTTGACGATTTTAAGCGACTTTTTTCATTTTGAAGTAGCTGCTTTAGTCTATGAGCGCGTCTGGGTAGTATCATTTAAGTTCAAATATTTTTACCATCAAAAAGTCTTTCGGTTTTCGGGTACGAAGAATTTGATTTAGGGTGTGCTTTGGTGCAAAAAAAACATGAAAAATTCCAAATTTTTATAATGTTTTCGGCTAAGAAGGTCATAAAATCAGATTTAATATACGTAACACTCACTTTTTTTCCTTTTCACTAAGTCAAACAACTTTCTAAAACATATCAGTGACGTACAACCACTTCCAGATCGACTGACGATAATTAAAATTCATCGCGTATGCAATTATTTTAAAAAAAAACTAACCAAATACTAAAAATTGAGACATATTTGTAGTGCATTTTGACTACGGTATTATTATTTTATTTTTATGTTTTTTTTACAATTTTCATATTGCATACTTTTTAAACCATTTTTCCGAACTTCATTCCGAATTCAACTTTACTCCAATTTTTCGGAACAAATACTCAGTGTCCAATAGTCTGCTGCTGATATACATACATTAGACTGAATCGAAATACAAGGGACGTTTGTAACCACCATCCTGACTGAGCTTTTTGAGAAGACATTATTTTTTTTTTTTTTTAAAAACACATTCACATATTTAGTTCTGCAAAATTTTAATGAATAAGTAATAGGTTCCTTGGCTAAAAAAACTCTGGTGAACCAAATTTTAATAATATTGGCCGGTCCATAGATGGGGCTCTAGTACAAGGACAAATTTAGCTAACCTTTGCTCCGGGGCTCCTTTGGTATATTCCTGAAATAAACATAGAAGCCAAAAATAGATTTCATGGCACAAAAAACCAAGGTATACAAAATTTCAATAAAATCGGTCAGTCTATAGAGGGCGTTCCAGTATGAGGATAAATTCAACTTTCCTCTGATTTTGCAAATTAGTACTTGAGCAAGTTGTAAACACATTCAAAGAAAGTATTACAACAGTAAAAAAACTGCATAGTTATTACCATCTGAAATTTTTTAAATTTTGTGTGCCAAGGTTTTTCGATCGAAGCGAAGCTTAGAAAAATGGGGGCAAATTTGAATTTCATCTTTTACTGGAACGCCATCTCTGGACCGAACTATTGTGTTGAAGTTTTGCCCACCAGTATTTTTTTCCAAGAGAAACTCTGCAGCAAAATTCAGGAAAAATTGGAATTTTTCCTTGAACGCTATCTATGGACGATCCGATTTTGCTGTAATTTTGTGCAAAGTTTTTTTTTTTTTTGGCTAAGGAATCTATTTTTGGTTAATAGTTTGATTCAAAAAATATTCCAAAGGATGCAAAAGTTGGTAAAAATTTTATAAAACAAAAAATGCAGTGGGATATGATTTTTTGGAAAAAAATTTGTTCTCAAGTATTTTGTTAGAAAATACTGTTAAGATGGAGGCTTACAAATAGATCCCTTTTAATATACATATGTTCTGAATCTCTCAGAGATACAATCGATGAAGCTATCTGTTTATATGCCTGGTTTATGGTCCAACTATCTGAAACTTTTTCATTACTATATGTGCTTGATGCTAATCAGATTTCATGCAATGGTTTGCTAGGGAGAATTATCGGATGAAGCTATGACTCTATACAGGCAGATTTCTGTATACTAAGTAGTTGGAAATCGGTTATATTATTTGCTAACTTATTTCTTTCTACTTTTTGTCATTTCTCATGAGTGAGTCCAGTGTTCAGAGAAGAATTCATCTAATAAATTTTGTATTTTTTTATTTTTTTTTTTTTTGTTGCAAAGAGGAAGGATTAAAAGCCTATAACCCGTCAGTGTGGGACTTAAACTTCCTTGATGTCCGACGGTGCTCCAACTAGGTTTACCGTTGAGCCTTACGTCTAGATGGCGTCAGCTAGCCTAGGCTAGAAAAGCTTTTATTTAGTCTGTTCGAAGGCAAATCCTTATATTTATTAGTTTGGCATTATTTGTTGTTAAGTTTTGTATTTGGTATATCAAATTGCTCTCAGTTCTCCTCGTATACAGAAAATAGTTTTTATTATACTTTGTGCTTCATAAAATTCTAAAATATATCTCAAATTAATTACAAAACCGTACAAAAGAATTTCTTGCAGCATCATCATTATCATTAGATAACTTGCTATTGAAAAAAAGCTTGAGACTCATCTAAATATGCAAGTAATTTAAAATCAATTAAAATGTATTTATAAGTTTTTTTATGCGCGTTTATTTAAGTAAAAAATTCAACAGCAATAAACGAAACAAAAAAGTAATGAGTCTTCTACACTGTCATTAATGCCAAAATCCCCAAATAATAACAAAATAACAGCAACACACAAATTTACACACCCACAAAAATTTAGACAAATAAAAACTTCAAAATAGTTTTTCCATTTTCTATTTCGTTTTTTACTGCAATAAAATTGAAAAGTTCTTTTTCATTTTCAGTTTGAGTTTAAATTTTTTGTAGTTGCTGTCGTTTCGTTTTTTTTTTTTCTGTTATTCAATCAAACCATTAAAAACGCTTCAATAATTTGCTATGATATGGAATAAAAAGCTTTTGAATCCATAAAAAAAAAAAAATTCAGTTTAAAAGTTAATGTCACACGAGTTCGATTCGAATTCGATTAAAGTGGAAGAATTTAGTAAATTCACGCTTTTCTTTTCAATTTTCCTGTATTTCTTTTCTTTTCTGGATATTTTTTTGCTGCTGTTTTGTTGTTTGGGATTATCGAATGAAATTCCATTTAAATCCACCTTAATCGTTGTTATTTTTGTACGTTGTTGTTGCTGTAGCCATGACAAAAGTGATGTCTGACAGATTACTTAGAAGGAAAAGTTTCATCGTATAGTGTCAATGATGACTATGATGATGATGACTTTGTTTTCTGGTAGGCAGAAGGGGAGATGTTAGATATGTGCATATGTATGTATTTTATACACACTTTCATAAAAAGTTAGGAAAAAACTTTGGTATTGTTAGTTTTTTTTTTTTTCTCTATTAAATTTTTTTTGCTGTTGAGTTTTATTGATATATGAAATGAAATTGATTAACGCGCATTGTTAGTTCCGAACTTTTTTCTATTCAACATTAACGAGTGAGTTTCTTTTAACACTTACGTTTGCATACTTTGCGATGATTAAGCGGTTTCGATGCATCCCTGTAGTAACCCTCACGGCAATAATGACAATAACGCCCTGTTGTATCATGTTGGCAATTATAGCAGACACCACCAGACACACGGCCAGAAAGCTTATACAATTCCAAATTGAAACGGCAACGACGTGCATGTCCATTGCATTGACAAACTGCAAAAAAGAAAACGAAAGAAGAGATTGATGAATGACTTATAAATAATAATACTATACTAAATACATAGTTGTAAGTAAAAAAAAAAGTTATGAATAGCATGTATTTATAGATTTTTATATAGGAATATGGGCCATTTGATTTTGGCAATTGTATTGCAATAATATTGGGGTCACTGTTTGATTGTGTTCTTGTTATTGATTAGAAATAGTTTTGCAATCATTCTTTTTTTTTCAGGCGTTGTCGTTAAAGTTGATAACTTGATTACATTTTGATAAAATATTGATATATATAATAACCAAAATAACCAAACCAATACCGTTATTTGGTAGTAAAATAATTTAATCTCCGCTATTAGTTAGAATTTGAACATGGTCTGGAATGGTCCTGCAATGTCATCAGTATATCATCACTACAGTGAGACTACAGATAATAATCGCGATTTAGCATAAAAATTTTTCTTATGATTTATCTGAAAAAGGAAATCTTTTTTGAAATTAATGTGAATTGAATGAATTTTCGAATTACTTTTAATATATTCTTTCTATTCACTTTCAATTCCCACTCCTTGTAATTTAAATCTGAATAATATTTAGTGAATATTTTCAAATCTATACTTGCGATTGAACCTCTTTTTTTTTTAATAATTTTTACATTAATTTTCAACTATTGGCAAATACCAGTGATTGTAATATTTTTGTTAAGCTCCTTTTTCCAGTTTAGTGGGATTGATCTCTTAAATCAATGAAAATTGAGAGAACATCTGAGAAAATCTGCAATACTCATACACTTAATGCTATAAACACAACCAAAGCAGCCGGCCTTTAACCGCTTACTTCTTATGAGAGAATAAACACAATAAGAGCGTCAACCTCTAGCGTCAAGAATATGTAAAATAAAAACAAGACAAAAGCAGTTGGATTTGATTATTGTTTTAACATATCATTTTTTTTTTTTTTATTTACGTTATCAATCATCAAAAAATAAAAGGAAAACTTCAATATACTGTAATTTGAAAAAATTGTTGTATAAATTAAAATTATTTACATCGTTTATTTGTGCAAAAATCATTAAAAAACTGAAGAAACCAAAAGGAAACGGGAAAAATACATATATTTTCGTACTAAAACTTGGCAGCACTTGGTTTGTTTTGAAAAATATTCCAATGTTTCCCCTCTCATAAGGGAGAAAACATTGTGAAGTTGAGAAAATTTTACTAGAATCTAGTGTAGCGTCGTTGAGGCGGCAGCTAGCTTCAGAAATTTGTTGCCATACAAATTCATAAAATTCTGTGTGTTTGTTGTTGAAGCTGAGGCCGGCTGCTTTGGTTGTGTTTATACCATAACTGATAAATCCGATTGTCGTCGACGCCTAAATTCCAAACAAGCGCTTATTTCAATAACAACAAAATCTATAACACTTTCAGCAGCGCCCAGGGCTGCCGGTGGCGCCTTAGATTGATCTTGGAGGGAGACGGATATTGACACCTTAATCACTGATAAGATCGTGAGAAACCCCTGATGTGACCTTGATATTCTGATAAGACTATAGGAAGTTGTTCCGTTGTAACTGATAAGACCGTAGGAAAGTTCCCACGCTCTAGCTCGCTCCCGCTCCCGTTACATAATACACGTATTCTAACAACTTGCGGCTTTGGAATTCAAAAAATGCTTTAAACTCAAAATTGCGATTACCTCAATTGATTTTGTTTTTTATTATTATTTTTGAACTCATCTTTTTCTTTGAATTACTTAATCGAACTCATACACGTTTTTATCTAAATATTTACCCTAGAGAAATTTCAATTGATTTTACAAAACTGACAACATACTTTGTGAGGACTGCAGCATTCGATGAGAAAATCCCCCATTTCTTTTACTCTTTCCTCTCCTCACTTCAATAGAATATTTACTTTTTTTTTATTTTATGCTAGCTACACTTTCATGCATTCATGTGCTATTTTTGTAAATCGCTGTGCAAATCTGTGAATGTTCTAAGCTGCGTGTACATATACATAGATACTTATATAGAAATGTATGTATGTGTATTCATTTTGGACAGTATGTGTGTGGATATATTTCTCTGTTAGTGTATGTGTGTGTGTAAAAAATGTTGAAAAACGAGTAAAAAGTGTTGATATCGCAAAATCATCGCAATTTTGGTTATCAAAGTGAAGCATCTTTTTTTTTCAGTTGTTGAAGGAAATAAGCTCTATTAAAGCGAAAAAATAAAAGCGTATATAAAATTTTTTAAAAATATTACAGAGTGATGAATGAGTTCTTTCAGAAGTGGTGCAACTCCATAAAATATAATTTATTACCTACAATTTTAGTTTGAAGTTTTAAAAGCAGGATCTAAATCACAAACATTTCGAAAAACTAACCAGAAAGTGGTTATCCTTTTTCTTATAGAGGTCAGAGCAGTGATTTTAATTTTCGGATAAAGTAAGGGTAATAATTCGTGACCGATTTCTGGGTCAAAATTTTTGTCCCCGCATATTTATTTTTTTGAAGTTTTACCCTATTCTTAGATTTTTTCCTTTGGCTATCTAAAGCTATCCGAAAATTGTACCATTTGAGTTGTAGTATCATACTAATGGACATTCTAGACTTTTATTTTTCATTACACCATCAAAATAATGAGTAAAGGTCACAATGAAGATTTATTAAATATTCATTGCTTTATTCTATCTAAATCAGGTTACTTCCAGAGAAGATTTTGATAAAGCTATTGATCAAATATCAGATTTAAAAATTTTAAATATCGGTCACGATGAACTTTTCGGAGAGTTTTATTATTTCTGTATTTTTATATTTATCAAAACATAAACAAAGAATGATTCAATTTTATAGTCCTTTCAGAAATGGTATGAAGCTTTTCTGCAAATGAAGGAAAATAATTTTGCATATGAGTCATTTCACAACAACAACAATAATAATATTTGTTGACAGACCAAACTTCTATTTTTGTCATATAAAGTGATTAAGCGAAAGAGAGAAAGTAATTTTAATCACTGGCGACACATTTGTCCCCGCGGAAGTGCTCATGTGAACATCAAATAAGTTATAACGAACCTTCCTGGTTTCTTTTTTTTTGCTAGGGCATGCTCATTAAGTATTGTATTCTATTGCATATCCAGAGAGGTTTTTGTCGTAGTACAGCGATCTGCAAGATCTATGGTACGCCCCTCTTCTTTATCTAGTCTAATCTGCCTGGAGTACCTAATCCAGTCCAGCCTTTCTCAAGAATCAGAGTATTACACCTCAGTGGCCTGATGAATGAGCGCTAGACTGGAGTACCAACTACCTCAGGTTCGATTAGGAGTAACTGCTCAGTGAGTAACCAGGGTGGGCAAATAATAACACGATAGTTCAGTTTTAAGTTTTTAAAAATATTTTTTTAATGATTCACTTTTTACACTATTTTATTATTGTTCGTTGTATTTCGTTTGCTCGTGTTACTTCGCATGTTATTCGATGGTATTCGTTTTATACTATAAGGTCTACGTTTGTTCTTGTTGGTGTTCGTCGCACTTTGTAGCCTCTGTGACGCTCATTTGCCCTTCTTGGCGCTCGGTTCTCTTCGATGCCCTTTTGGCGTTCGGTTATCGTGTTTGATTACTAGATACTTAGTGTAACGATATGTTGCGTGTCCTCGTGACATGATTATTAGGTAGTCGTGACGTTGTATGGTCAGTGGCAACTTCGTTTGTCGCACACCCTGGTATCTAATGATTACCTGACCTTTATATCTTAGTGGGCTGTCTCACTCGCAAGATCCAGTAAATACCTAACCGATTTTTGAGAGGATGAGAGGTAACAGGCGAGCTGTCGCTTTGCTGATATTAGCTATCAACAAGTAAGTCTTAACCGTGCTGACGCAATCGTAAGGATTATTAGATATAAACTAGCGAAAGGGAAGAAGAAGCAACCTGCGTCACAGACTAAGTCCAAGTCTGAGTGATTTCCTCTGTGCGATGCACGTTCTTTTATAACAATTCTTTCTGTGCATGTCCCGTACTGTTTCCGTTTGCCTATTGTATTGTTAGTGTTAAATATGTAATTATGTTTTTGTATAAATTCAATATTTATTTATTTCAATATAAGTGTATATAATAATATATATACAAATAAAAATCAATTGTGGGGTCGAAAGTTAATCCGATTTCGGGTTCTTACCCAGTGTTTGATCTTATAATGAGCCTTAAGGCGGCGTTACTAAGGTGCATTCGAAATCTAATATTGATTTTCTTTTTTTTTCAGATGTCAATACTCGGATTTAATTAGGAAATCATCTTAAGAATTCCAAAGAATTTTGTTTAACCCCAAAATCTCCTCTTGGATCCGCTAGTGATCATAACAATAGTAGGAAATACCTTGTTAAGTAATCATGCAATCTTATATTTTTTAATACTCTTAATGCCTACTTTGAAATTCAAGCAGTTAGGTAATAAAAAATATAATTTTTTTCATTTTAAAATAACCCTGTATATGAATCGCTAGCATAACATGAAAATGCCATCACATCACGAAAGTAGTTATCCTTTTTTCATGCATTCATTCACTCATTCAAGCATTACGTTCAAAATTTCTTATTTTTTCGTTTTGTTCAGTTTTCGTATTCGATTTGAAATCGAATTCGCATCATTCGTGGTGCTTTAAGGCCACACTTCACACACTTCCGTTTTGTATGTAAACAACAACAAACAAAAAAGGCATAAAAAAACACAGAGTACACAGTACCCACTTCAAATGGTAGTAGTATGACGCAGTACGAGGAGAGTGAGTTTATGTGCATTTACATGCGTGTGTATGTATGTATGTGTGTGTGTGTGTGTGTGAAAAAGGACCAACATATAGACACAACCCCTTCAATGATGCCTCTTCAACTTCAACAATATTATTTTGAAGATTGAAAAGGGAACGAATTTGAGTATCTATTGAGTATGACAACAGCAACAACGGCATACAGCAGCAGCAGAAGCAACAACAACCATCACAACACCAACGAAAAAGAAAAACCAAAATCTATACTTAAATGCGCCAAAAATAAAGTAACAAAATTTTTGGAAAAAATACACAAATAGTTTGAAATTGGTTGAGGGACAAGAGGCAAGAGCTATGTAATAGTAAGCTCTATTGAAAATTAAGTGTTTCCAACATTTGGCAGTTATATAAATTTCTTTCTTGTTGCTCTTTTGTTTTTTTTTGTATCATGAAAAACAAGTGAAAAAGTGAAGTGCAGAAAATTGAGAAGAAAATAGCTTGATTACAGCTCAATTGAAAATGGGTTGACCGGCCACACCACCACCACCACCACCAATTTCGAATGAAATTGTGGTCTCGAATTAAATGATTGGTTTTACAATTGTAGCAACAGCAACAAGAAGCATGAAAAATATTTGCAACACTTTGAATATGAATATGCAATTAAAGGTACTCGTTATCCACTTATTTGCCAATGCATATGAGTTGTTCAATTTATATGTATGTATGTACCCATTGTAAAAAGTATCAAATTTAAAGCTTTTCCGGTTTTAATCGTAAGTAAGTGTACCATTTTACTACTTTTTGTATAGTTGATTATTATTATAACAACTGAATTTCAATGTGAAGGTTAAAAACTTATTACTTAAGTGTACGATCCAAGAACGACTCGGAATTGACTGCAATTATGCGACTGTTAGCCATTCCATATTATTTTATATATTAATTTCAATAGCTGCTAGTTTATAATGTCCCGGTACTAGATAATGTCCCGGGTTGATTGAAAGTATCGATATCTTAAGGTGTAATAAGAGTATCCATGGGTTAAACACTTTTGCATACAACTTATATACTAGAAATGAACCCAAATGGAACTGGATGAACTTTACTTAAGTCTAGAGACCACAATATATTGCAAAAAAAAAAAATCATTATTTAAAAATAAATTCAAAATGAAATATTAAAATAAAATAGATTAGATTTGGAGGTAGAAAGAAAGGACACCCAGTCTACTCGACTATTGTACTTTCCCCAGATTGAGGAAAAGGAAAACAGTAGAGAAGAAAAAGGATAGATTTTAGAAAGAGGAACAGGAAAGAAGAGTTTTTCACCCGCACATTTAGTTTCTTTAAGAAACATGAAAAGTTCAGGTAGGGGGAAGGAATTAGCAGAACTCTAACTCAAGAAATCGCTACCCTGCAGGTGTCTAGTTCTTCTGGCGAAGGCTGTACAATAATGCTATCGAGTGTCGGTTTCGTCCTCAAGGCAGGCTGCCCATTCTGTTCGTAGTTTTGCAAGACCTGACACTTTCTTTATGAGTATAACTCATAGATTAATTGATCCATTGCATTGTTCTTTCCTAACTGAAGTCAATAATTGGTTCTGGGTCCGTTGGCAAGCTTATAAACCAGAGAATATACAGAGAATGGAAAGTCTTCCTCTTCCTCCTAATTTTTTGAAAAATTTGCGTTTTTTATATCGCTATAGCGGACAGACATATATATAAGTTCACCTCAGTTTTATTGTTGTTGGTGGTGAAAAATAAATCAGCTGATTAAATTTTCACATTTTCTAAATTGATATTCTTTAATTTAAACGATAATAAATTATACAATAATATATTTCTTTATCTTTGCAGGCAGAAATTTTTATTATCAACATAGAGGAGTGCAAAAATGAGAAGGATGGACTGCGCCAGTAAAACGATATATGCAATTGCGATTGATGAGATTTTAAAATTTTGGATTGGAACAGAAATTTCAGCTTGGTGAAAGCGGAAATACGTAAAAAAGTAAGTAACCAAACAAAACAGAGCTGTTCTCTAGTTCTAAACAAAAAAATTGTTATTTGTTTTCACTAAGTGCAACAAATTTTGTAAATGAAGGCAAAGCGTTGGCCGCCATTATAGCAGACCCACACTGGACTATTGCTGAAGAAGAAACAAAGACCATATATTTTCTCTGATGAGGCATTTTTTTTTTTATTTTATAAATTTTAAGTTATGAAAAAAACTGTTTTAGTCACTATTAATATTATAAATTAATCACGCAAAATAAAAATATTCTCTGTTATAAACTAAGATTATTTTCGAGATGTATTCATAAACTTTGAGGAAGTTTATAAAAATTTGTCAGAACACTCCCTTGAAGGGAGAAACATATTTAAAAAAAAACTTACGTACTATGTTTTTTAAGAGTTTGAATTTCAAATAAAATACATGCAAATTTACAAAATGTATACATTATTTTTTTTATTTGTTAAATAATATGACCACCATATTTCACAAAAATCATTCTGGAAGTCCAATTTTCGACTACTTTTCAAGCATTAGATTATATCTAATGCGCGTTCAATGTTGGCTTCCTCAGTGTCAATCGATGCTAGCTTGTCCGCATAGACCAACGATTTCACGTATTTCCACAAAAAATAGTCCAGCGGTATCAGGAAGCAATCTATTCATGATAATTTTCCAAACAATACTGAGTAGAAATGTCACTAAAAGTGTCAAACTTACTGTCAGTCAAGCACGTAATACCGATTGAAAAAAAAAACCTACTAAAAAAACATTCTATACTTTATCCTCCACTTTTCATTACATTTAATTTTTTTGAAATAGCCGAATATTTTGAAAAGACAAGCGAGAAAGAGAATGCGAAAAGGTTAATGGTAATATCTATCAAAAACATAATTTCACATATTTCATATTTAACAAGTTTAACATTTATGGAAAGTAGGCGTGACAATGGACCAATGCTTTCTATTTTTCGTATCAAATATGGTGGTAATAATTTACTATATACGTATGAATAAAATTTCATGACCATAGCTGCAATGGGTTTAAAATTTTTGAATTTGTACAATTTCACGAATATGAGAAGTGGGCGTGTTAGTAATCACATATTTGTTAGTTTTGGTATGTAAAATAATAATAACAATATATTTTATGATCACATTAGTTATATCAAATTATAAATACTCTCTTCGCGGTTTTACGAATGATTCAAATTTAATAATTTTGGTTACCTAAAAAAAGTTTAGGACCCATAGTGCGGTGTGAGGAAGAAATTGCGAACTTGGAGTAGTAAAAAAGTCCTAATGCTATTTCAGTCTCAAATCTATAAGATCAAATGTTGAATTCCATACCTCTTCGAGAAACAAATTTTTCTCTAGCAGATTATCTGAGGTTTCCACTTTTTACTCTACACACTCTGTATGTTGATTTTGATCAAATAATCAAATTTGTATTTTCAAATATAGAGTGGAGAGTGTACAGAACTGAATCGCTTTAGCTCTGTCCGTCCATCTTTATACGCGATAACTCGAGCAAAACTTGGGGAAATCACAACCAAAATTTGAACACATATACCTTATAGTTACGAAAAGGTCCTAGAATATAAGTGATATCCAATTAGTGAAGCAAATTAAACCAAATTTTGGCGTTTTTGAGGATACCTCTAGTAAAATTGTTGCAAAAATTGAGAATATCGTCAAAACCGATACCATGCCTGGCCTCGCATATAAAATTGTCAAAGCGAATATCAAAAAATTATACGAAAACCAGAAAAGGCTCATGGATAAGGGGAGTTACTCTGTAGTTCGATTCGAAAGAAATTTACTTGAATTCGAACGATTGGTACTCTAGAAAACATTTTCGATTAATATTTGTTCGATGTTCTGATTTCATTTTGTGCCTTTTCGAATCGAATTTGGCATTCGAATAGAACTGCCTTTCGAAATGAACTACAGAGTAACCCCTAAGATATTTCATGCAAAAACAATTAGGCAACAACAACACCTACCTACCATTCCATGAAAAGATGGAAAGCGCAACTGTATCTGAATTTGGGTTTCCATCTTGTTTGTAAAACGGTTTTTTTAAATACCAATTTAATGGGGTATTGCATTCTTGGACGAAGAGTTCCGGGTTTGATACTTCTTTTTTCCCCTTTACTGATATCCTTATCTAAATTGACTTTGGTTTATCACTATTATAACTCAGGTTTTTAATTTTTAAGTTTAGATGCGAAGCACCATTTATAGGCGGTAAGACTAAGATGTACCTGATGAGATCTGCTGATGACTAATTAGGTCCACTATTTTAGAGGCTGCCTTTAACAAGCAGAGTAGAAGCGTTTCGCTGTCGCTCACTGTGAGTACCAATTTAGACTAAATAAAGACCGTGAGCCAACAAGGTTTAACAAAGGTGCAGCCGCTTAACTCTCCAGGGACAGCTTCTTTGAACCAAAGGTAAATGGTTAGGCGTTTGGTTAAAACCAGATACTATAGCAACTAAGTTTTGCATAGCTCGACTGCTGATAAGACTAAGGTTCCATATTCAATACTGTTCTAAAATTTTGGGAACAATTGATTTTCTAAATAAGCGACGGAATTTAATTTGGTGACACTCTTCACGATAAGGCTACATACATAGCCTTTCAATAAATTTATGACTTAGACTACGACAATGTGGTTTGAATTTTTAAAATTTAATTTTTAGAAACTATTATTGGAAGTATAAAATTAACAAGCAGACATAACAACCCAACACACCGTTACCAACTAGATCTTTTCCTACAAATACCCCAAAATAAAGCCCTTTGAGTTCATTATTGAAATATTCTAAACTGAAAAACATTCCCAGTTTTGTTAAACGGCGACTATCTTCAAATTTACTTTATTAAAAATGCAAAATCGTATGGAAAAATCATCAATTTTCATTACTTTCCTATGTGTTTGTGAGCAGGAAGTCAAATATGAAAAGAAGAAAAAATTTATCAAATTGACAACACAGATAGACAGCCAGTCAGTCAGTCTGCCGGTGTCAGTGCTACCAGGGTATAGTCAGATAAAAGAAGCAAAAGCATAAAGTGTTGAAAACAAATTATGATTGATGTTTGTGAATGACAAATTGACTACGTCACACAAAAAGAGAGTGAGGTTGAAAGTAGAAAGCATAAAAAAATGCACTTTGTTAATGTATAAACTGAAAAAATTGAAAACCGAAACCACAGGCATTTTATTTTTTTAATTATTTTTTTTTTTTTAATTAAATTACAGTACGTAGTAAAAAAATCACTCATTTATTTTTATAGCAATTTTTGCAAGTCAATAACCAATTTAATTACGTGTAATTATATTTTTAAAACTCCAATTTAATTTGTCGCATTATGACAGCTGAATACCTACACACTCAACTATTAATAGATACTTTTCTGCGGAAGATAGTAATAACTGCCAATAGTTAGTACCTACATAGTTGGTATAAAAGTTTCTTAGTACTCAGTTTCCTCTTGCTCTTCATCGTTAGCGTTTTCGATGTTGTCATTGTAGTTAAGTGACTCTACTATAAAATCAGCCCTTTTTCATAATAAATGCTCATAATCCCATTTAAATGTTATTTATTACATTCTTATAGACTCATAGACGAATTGGCAACACTTCAATGTGTAGTAACGCCTACACACCACGCCCACCACTACAAAAATATGCACATAAATGAAAACGTTTTCACACGCGTATGTTAGTTAGTAAGAATGTATGAAGCAGCAGCAACATGCAACCAAGCAGCAATAACAACGTATTGCTGCTGGTTGCTGGTTGCTAGCTGCTATCATAATGTCTGCATCGGCAACAAAAACATTTTCACTTTAATACTTTATTGACATTGTTATCCTTGAGTAGCGCAACAATTTCATATGATAACACAATGAATGGCAACAACATTGGCAGCTTAAGAATTTATTGAGTTGAGTTTATGTGTTTGTCTGTCTGCCGGTCGGTATGCTCTGTCTGTTTGTCTCTGTGTGATAGTCTGTGCTTCTGCTCTTTGTTGTTGCATCCAACTATATATACTTATATACTCTTGTTGTTGTCTACATTTGCTCCTTTGACCATCATTCTTCCTTCCGACCAATTCAAGCATCTGCATTGCGTGCTCGCGCCGATATTGTTGTGGTTGTCATTAAAATTGCAATGAATTATTTTGCAGTATACATTTTATATGATATTGTTATATCAAGTGTAGTGCTTATATACCTACACACGCTGATACGGACAACGAAAAAGTTGTAGAGAGTGAGCAGCAATCAAGTTGGCATCATCAATGCAACAAGCACATCACCAGCACTAACAACAACAACAACGCCAACAATATTCGTATTTCGGTTGCTACGGCATCGCACCCTCATTTGGCTCATAATGAGTCTTCATATTTCGCTCTTTATTGATGTCACTCTTATGATATCACAGGCAATGATGGGCTGTGAATTGTTGTAGTGGGGTGGAGCAGCCTGCAACAGCAGCAGCAACAACAGACGATATCACAATAATGATAATAATATTATTTCTTCTTTTTTTTTTATTTATTGTGATTTGTGCTATTGATATTGGTATTTTATTATAAATGTCTCTACTGCTTTGTACAGTTTCTTTGGAAGTCAATACGATGATGTTTTATTGTAAGATGAAAACTTTTTAAAGTCTTTTTTAAGTTATTTATTCTTTGGTGCATTCTTGCAAATTGTTTCAAATTGATTTATTATTGTAATTCTTACTGTTAAGGTAAGTGACTTCTGTGTTAAAGTATCCATATTCAAACTTATTATCTGACATCAATTCTAAATGGAAAAGATAAACATTATTTTATATCTATTGTTGCGAATTCAGCTGGAATGAAAAACAAATGCAAAACAAACCATTTAAAGGCTATACATTTTAAGTTTAAGTTTTTTTAGCATTCCAGATAGCTAGTATAAAAAAATATACAAAATATGATTTTAAAGCCGAAAAGCAGTTGTTTGAAAGAAAATTCGAGAGAGATGATATTCAGTTGTCCAGTGTATCTAAGTTATTAAAAATTAGTTAAAAATGAGAAACAAAATCGTGCAGAGAGTAAAAAGTTTAGTTTTTGTCTGTAATTTGGGATATATGGTACATATATCAAGTTATACTGTGTTCGAGGTTTGGTAGGTAGGTCTCATAGTCTCAACTCAAGGAAAATACCTCGTTGTATTGAAGTTCGAAATCTTTAAGGTCAAAAGCTGAATTCCATGATTCTAGAATTTAGGTGGATGTTCTTCTTGAAGAAAAAATTTAGTCTTTTTTTGCGCAGAATATCCGGGGTTTCCATTTTGCACACCCTATACACTCAGAAACAAATTTCCATTGTTTCTCCCCTCCTCTCTCTCCCTCTTATGTGTATCTCTCTCCTTTCTTTTTCCTTCATACCTTTCTTATTTTTGTCTTCTCCTGTTCTTACCATTCCTTCCTTACTCCACTTTTGAGACAGTATTCGCGTATAATGGTCGAATACTGATTCCCTTTTGGCACTGGAACCAGTAGCAGAACTATCGATCAGGCATCTACAGCAAAACTAAAATAATATTGATACTCGGTCGAAATTGGATATCTTCTTCGAATGGTGAGAATGCTGGAAATACATCTTCTAATTCCATCGACTGTCTAACTTTCCGTCGGGGCATTATTCTCATGTAGCGGTACATCTGGCAACCCTGGTATCAAACGTAGAATCTTGGAATATAGTTTGGCGATCGAACGACATGGATGACCAATCATTGATCGACACCATGTATTTCTCGATAGCGGGATTCTGCTAGCTGTACACTATGCAATTGAACGAAGCCGTTTTATGTAGATATGTGGAAAATATTTTAAAATATCTGGAGTCAGCCGAACGTTAAGGATGTACAAATTCCAGCTTGTGCTTTTAATTAAATTAGCGAAGCATTTTATTTTACTTCTAATAAAATTAGTTAGCCCATTTTAGCTACTAAACTCATCGAGATGATGAGAGACTTAAACTTCTATTAACCTTAGAGACTGTCTTGGTGCATTCATTTTCAATTCCCCTGGTTAAGGTCAGATTGGATATTAAGTATGCAATTAAAATGTAGCACAGACTTTCTATTTGTGCCACAGCATGAAAAACTTAGCTAAAAGTAGCCAAAAAGTTACAAAGATTCAGCCATTCAAATTTTTATAAGCTTACTAGCTAGGGTGGCAAGAATTTTTATCCAAAAGTCAGTAAATTTGACTTGAATTGAATTAAAAAATCAGTACAAATCATTTTCCAGCAACTTTTACATATTTACTTTTTTATTTATTATTCATTATTTGCAATAATGAATTATTATAGACTCTTTTTCCAATTATCGGGCAATTCTGTTTCTTTCCTTCCTTAAAGTAAACATTAAAACAGGGACTTAATATAACAATTTTTTTCTATAAAAGTTACCGCAAATAATTTTTTTTTATTGGTCTTAACAATGACCGTAATCAAAATTTTATTTTGGTTACGCAGCCAAATCTTTTTTTTGATTACTCATAACAATTATCAAAACCGAATTATTTTGTTGGTTACCCATAACCAATATCACAATAAAAATTTTCTTTTGATTACCCATAACTCTTTTTCGAACCAAAAAGGATTTTTTTGGTTAACCATTAACATAAAAAATTGTATACAATTTATTTCTTATTTAATTTGTCAAACATTAGCGAGTGCAATGATTTCTCAAAAGCGTCACATTTTGTTTCAGCATCAAAAAATCAATAAGAATTAATTTCTTTCATTTTTAAAACTTTTTTTCATTTTTAATGTTTGTCTACGATATTGGTTTTGAGTAACCAAAAACAATATTGCGCTGCAATATTGGTTATGTCTAACCAAAAAAATATTTTGGTAACGATAATTGTTATGGGTAATCAAAAAAAAATGTTTGTTTGCGGTATTGGTTATAGGTAATCAAAATAAAATTATTGTTGCGGCAATTGTTATGGGCGGCTAAAAACTAAAATTTTAGATTACGGATTATTTTTAAGAAATATTTATAAGGGTTAAAAAATAATGGGTATCTGCAAATTTTAAAATATTTCTTATAACAGTTATGTTCCTGCATTAAACTGTAGGTTTTACCAATGAAATGAAAACTGAAGTGTCAAGTCGAAAAAATTTCACATTTTTCAACATTTGGGAATTTGTCATTAAAATATTGTGAGTTATAGATAATGCTATTGAGTGCTTATATTGGGAGTATGAATGTATAAACTCGTAATTGTGACTAACTTCATATCTATCATACGCGCCATTTTTTTGACATTGAAACCTATTCTATCTTGAAGAGCGCCAAAAATACTATAAGAATTAATCTGTCAAATAATTTTCATAATTTTACAAAAGTGTTTTACTATAGCTGAAAATGTCAAATTTCGTGCCAACAAAACAACATTTGCGGGAAGTTTTAATTTGCTTCTTCCATTTAAAGAAAAACGCAATTGAAGCACATCATTTACTCACTGAAGCTTATCCTGTTATAAATTTCGAAAATCTGTAAAAATCCAAAATTGGTAATTAAAAAAAAAAAAAAATTAAGTGCATGAACTGACAAAATCAGTATGTCTGGCTACCTTACTAGCAGGTCATTTCTTACTATGCTTTGGCAGGTCTTACTTCATAGCCAATCGTTATAAAATATTGCCTTAGAAGGACTTCACCTATTCATATTTTATTAAAAATTTGGTCTAGAGTATTTTACGTGACTGAGAAAGCAACAACCAGGCATATTAAAAGATTACGTTTCAGTTTTATATAATTGGTTATCCGCGCTGGTTTAAAATAAATTTGGCTCATTTGGAATTTCAAGAAACCAGGAGAATGCAATTAACCGAGGGATATGTGTACATTTTTAATTAAAACCATAAAAGTCCTAGCGTAATTGAACGGAAAACGCAATTAAGCAGGCATCAAATAACCGGGAATACTGTATTATACATAGCTAAGTTTACATACAAAATGTTGAATAATTCGATTTTTTCAAGATCACGCAAAAATTTTATTTAGGTATTTCTTTTGCAACTACAATCTTGCATATACATACATAATATCACACTTTATATCCGAAAAGAAAAAAAAAAATATTAACCTTCCCACAACTGCGACATTCGAAGCATTTAAAACATTTTCCGCACAGCGGGATTTCAATCTTCCCAAGAATATCCGAAAAACACATAAAATTATAGTTTATTTCAATGCTGTCATAAACAAGTCGTAATATTTGTTGAACAACAAAAAATAAATTTGCAAAAAAAAAAAAATCAAAATTAAAAATACACATTTACATACACTAAAAAAAAAAAAAAAAAAATTAATATGAAATATGCATACATAGTGCAACATTTTGCAGCATGCAACAGTAATGAACTGAACAACAGCAAAAATAGCAACAGGCTCAGTGATAAATACGCTCGTAATTAATTTAACACATTGTTTTGCTCTTTCAAACTTAACTCCAAATTTACACCGCCTTCAAATTAGCTAAAACATGCACGCGCGTAATTATGCTACAAATACGCGCGCCATACTATAATAAAATAAGCGCGCGCATCTGGCGCAAATGAAGTGAACAGACACAAACACAAGTGCGCATAAATAATATCATTTTAAGACCCTTCTTTAGAGTCTCACTTGTTTTCGGTTTTTCGTTTTTTTGGTGAATGAATTTTCAGCGGTATTATGTAAATTAACTCAACATGCAGTTTTACGATGCCACGGAAGATTTGCTGCAAAATTCACTATTAAATTTTACAATGAACTTTATGAAATTTTTTCAAAATTTTTTTTATATTTTCTGGTTTTTTTTTGTGGTTTTATTATGAATGGTTTATGAATCAATGAAGTGTAAGAGATTCTAACTACATAAAAATCTGATATAGATTTTTCTATGAAGTTCATTTCTGAAAATGCATTCAATTTAAAAATAGTTTCCAAACTGAATTGCTTCATTCATGCATTCATTCTATCGTTCAATGTTGTTTTTGTTTTTGTTGTTGCTGTTGTTTTGTTTGGAAACCACATAATCGTTTTTGAATGGTTTTCAGTTTGATGCCATCATAAATTATGTTGAGTAATCGATGTGAAAGAGATTATTAAATTATGTGATTTGTTGTTGGTTGGTTGGTTGATTGATGAAATTATGTGACATTCTTATTCTTGAGCGTTGCGATATGAAGAGCTATGGCGCAATATTTATGCGAGATTAATTATCTTCCATTTCAATTAAAAGGCATTAGATTAGGTGGTTATGATTGGGGTAATGGGTGCTACAATAGTTGAATTTACTATGGAATTTAAATGAAATAGTGTAGAATTTTATAGAGTTACATATTTGTAATATAAATTTATGATAATTATTATTAAAATAGTTTTTATTGCTATCGTTTATTAGGTGATATTAGGAAGTGACAATTTTTTCACTTTAACAAAACTTTGTATTTGAGTTGGGACGGAATAACATCTTAAGTCAATTATTCGGTGGAGTATTTGGTCTTACGGAACTAATTCTTCCATTTTTGTGAAAAGTAATATATGTAAGAATGTAAGAAAAAATTCGCAAAATGTCGCCATGTGATCGTGCAAGGCTTAAGAAAATTGTATGCCAAATGCAAAAAACAAATTTTCGTTTGATAAATTTCCATTAGTAAATTCAAACGAGTGATACCAAAAAAGTTTTTATAACCACACTAAATTATATTTTTAAATTTATTTTTGTTATTTATCTCTAACAATAATTTTCAATAAAAGTCTGCTAGTTAAAAACCCCAAAAAGTTCTACACAGTTTATGGTGTTTGAAAATGGCACAGCCGACCTCAAGTTCATTAAAATTCCCCAAAAACAAAAAGTTTCATATACAAAGTATTAAATTCACATCTATATAAATCTGTTCATAATTTTTAAAATAATTTGTTTCGTGTAAACAAACAATTAAATGATGTGCGAAAAACATATCCAACGATAGATAGAACCGACAGATAGACATTCATTTTATTCGCATATGAGCGTCAATAATAATAAAAATATTAATAATATTTTTGTGTCATGTCTCAATCGGCAAACTCAATCAAACAAAATTGCGCACTCCATGCCACGCATTCTAAATGTAGTACCTAAACTCAACCCCCCCGCCCATGCTTCATTGCCACTCCATTGCAAGTGAACGTTGGCACACAAACACACACACCACACAACAAATGAATAACGAACAAACAAACACTTGCCTCAATCAACGGGGCGAGCATGCTGACTATGGCCATGTAATTTTGAATGAAATCGACAAGGCATCGAAGACTGGGCCAACAGGCAACACGCTAACTAAGCATTCACTATCTGTGGCCCCATCTCTCACTTCTCTCTCCGCCTATCACTTCATCATTGCAAGCAACACATGTAATTATTTTTAAGTATTTTCACTATTTATTGGCATATGAGTATTTGTTTTTGGTTGCTTTTTTTACTTAAGAAATTTATAAACTTGAGGAAAAATTTTTCTATTTTTTTTTTTTATTGCTGAAGCTCTTACAATTTTTTGCTAATAATTTTCTTTTATTCACGCCATAAAATTGCCATATTGCACCTTTTCTTCTTCTTAGTTTTTTCTATCGTTATGTTGAAAAATCTGTTGCTTTACTTTCTGCGTTGGTTGTCGGTGTTTTTTTCTGTCTTTTTCTCTTAGCCGAGCTGGCTGGTTTATGGCTTAAATAGGCAGCGTCTGTTTGAGCTTTTTTTAGATTTTGCAACATTATAAAAATTTCTTATTTATTTTTATTTAAGGGTATGTGTGTGTGCGTGTGAGTGTGTGTGTTTACTTTTTAGGTTCGTTGTGATTTGAATTTTCAATGAGCGAAACGCTTAAGGCAAAAGCAATTTATATGAGAGGTGCTCGCAATTTGATGCTAGGAATTCAGCAGGGTTTCCTTTGATTTTACTGCCTGCCTGCCTTCCTGCTCTACATGTCTGTATGCTTATAAGTGTGGGAGCACGCATGCGATTGGAATTATGAGGTGCTAAGCCATTCGAAGTAGAGTTGCTGAATTTTATAAGCTCACACATCAATCCCTTTTCTTTTCAATGTTCAAAAAGGATTTTTAATTTTTTTTTATGTATTTATTTTCGCTTAAAGTCTTTACGACTTTGTATAGTGGTAGTGCTAGAATGTAAATGTTTGTGGATTTAATGCATTTAAATCGTTACTGTTTTGGGTTATATTCTAGATCAATTGATGCTATGAGCATTTGATGCATTAATATATGATAAGACAAGCATTTGGTATTTTCACAAATTATCGCTGATTATTTTTATTAGAAAATGTTTACTCAAAACATTTTTAATATGACTATATAATGAGATAGTTTTAGTTAATAAATAGAAAGAGAGCAATGGAAAGTGCCATAAAAAGGGCACTGCAAACCTACATTGAAACGATATAATTCTCAGTACTTAATGGAACAAAATGCAAGATCTATAACAAAAAAAAAAAAAAATATTTGAAATAATAAAATCATCTTTTTTTATCTTAGAGAAAAAATTATAGCTGAATGAATTCGGGTGATTACATTGTACAAGATTGTAAAAAAAAATGGTATAATCAAATCAGAAATATTTTAAAAAGGGTAACTAATAGAAGCAAAACCGCTTTGTCATAAGCTAAGACTATAAATTATCGACTAAAATGGTTCGTTGGAAGAAGCAGTTTGTAACCATCAATCACTCTACATCGATCAACCCAACTCATCGATTATCTGCCAGGTCTATTGGTCTGAGCGCATGGCCTCGCGATCTCCAACAAACGCTATAAAATTGCTGAAAAACAAGAAATGATTCAGATTACATTAATGGGAAAATGCTGAAAGCTATCCTAACATAACACTTTAGCTTCTGCACCCAATATGAAAATATATGGATAGAGGACTGCATCCCTAAAGAGTGGTTTCTTGATATACTGGTTAAAATACCTTTTTGCAAACTGACGCTGTATATTCCATATAATGTTCTCTCAAAGATCTTTCTTACCAGAATCAGCAAAAAGTTAGAAGATTCAGTATGTAAACAGTCCTCAACAAATCATGAGTAGGCCAAATAAACACTTTGAATGCAAAACAACACCCTCATGGCCTTTATCGACTATTCGACCACTTTTTACAATATCCAACTGCCAATATATCTGAGATACACTGACCAAAAGTAGCGTAGCTCTAAGCTGCTTAACCTTTTTAGAGTCTAAAACCACCGCTTTAGGTATAAGGTCCTATACAACGGCAAACCAAGCGTTCTAAATACCAAGGCGAAGGTGGTTGGCCTCTCAAGGAAAAAACAAATAGCATTTTCATCCGAATTTTTATCTGTGGCTGCTTCTTTCAGATTGATGATGCTATAAGGTCGACTAATTTAACATAATTGGGCAGTGAAATCTCTCTGGCGCTTGTGAGAGGGATACCCGAAATAGGATTAATAAGTTAAAAACCTTTGGTCAGCTGCATAAAACTGGCAACTCTTTTTTTCTGTCAACATCAAAGAAATTGCACAATTTTGGATCCTAATGTAAAACTAGTACTACTGTACGAGTGTGAAACTTGCTTGACGAACTATACCTTGCTAAATAACCTGCATGTATTTGTCAATAACTGCTTTCGTCGAATGTTAAAAATATGGAGGTTAAAAACTTTCTCAAAAACTGATCTACTAATTGAAATGAATTGATCACATTTTGAGTAAGCCCCCATGAAATTTTGTCGCAAACTGGTTGGGATGAAACTCGCATGCCTCAAAACGAACTGGAAGCGTTCTATTAAATCTGGGAAATGTTGAAGAAGACTGTAGGAGATAGCCGAGCACGATGAAAAAGTTTTGTTGAGACCCTCGAGAGAGAAAAAAATTATGTGTCTGCAGTAGAAATAAAACTTTGTTGTTTATTTGAAAATGATTAAAAAACATTTCTAACAAATTCTGTTGAAGTTTTTGTAGTATTCTTCTCTCTATTTTGTTGTTGATTTTTTTCTGTTGATACTCTCTACACTTATCGGCACAAACACGACGTAGTCACAAGAGAGGAAAGGTCCGCAGAGGAAACTAGGTAGGCTCTCTCAATAAAGCACATACGATAAAACTGCGAGAAGTAGACTCTCCGGTTGATTGTATAAGTATGAGTGCAACAAAAATGCGATTTTTCACATGAGCTTTGAAGTGAGTTGTTGAAACTTTTGCATTCATCCTCTTTCAATTTTCTAAAGTTTTTTTTTCTGTTGGCACTCTCTAAATATATTGGCAAAACACGACGTAGTATACGTATAACACATGAGAGGAAAGCAGCTATATGGAATCAACCTGTATCACTAAAGCATATGAGATAAAACTGCAAGAAGTCGACTGTCTGCATGATTGTATGCAGCCGATCCCGATATGACTTCATTCGCTAAACACTAACAACAGCATAACTTCGTTTCTTATCCTCACTAAAAAAGTTTCATTTCAAAAATCATAATCTGATTGTTTTTTATTTAAAGCGTTACAACTTTCCAATAAAATCAGAATAAAGTATATTTCAATATATCAAATAAATTGATTGGCAATAGTTAAAATAAGATATTCTATGATCGGAAGATGAGATTGTAATATTTCAGCTAATTACAATTAATTAAAATGAAATTGAAATAATCGCTAGATTAGAAATTTTGTTTCTCAATAAAAATATATATCTTTATTTTAATAGAAACATCATAAATATTTTATATTGTGTATAAATATAAATAAACCACATAAATATGATTTAATCCTTAAATAGCTGCTGTTTTAAGAATACCACCAATCAAACTGTTTTCTCAAAGTTATTTTTGGCAATCTTAATACCCATGAACCATAAGCCCATACCTTTTACAAAACTAGTTTTCCATTTATAAAATAATAACTTTATTAATTTATTTATATATTATTTATCTTTATATATATAATCGTAGAGTTTTGTATGTATGTCATCGTGTAACTTCTGATCGACTGGACCGATTGAAGTCATATTTCCAGAATATATTTTCTTAGGCGGGATGATGGATCATAGCTATTCATAATGGCTTTTAGTAAAGTGGGCTTGGCACCTCCCATACAACCCTAATAGTTTTTTGGGTATATATCAAGAACCATTTATAGCACAGTATAAAAATATGGTACAATAACGAGAATTAACAATGCCATGCTACAACAAAAATATAGGTGGGATTGACAAAGGGGGTGTGGCACCTTCCATATAACCTGAATTTCCATCATAGGAGCCATTTATGGTACGGTACTAAAATTTAGATCCTTTCAGTTTGTTGAATTAGTGGGACCATGCTCCTTTTTTATGTTCTACTACTATTTTCTATTCTTCTTTTTTCTACAATTTTTCATTATTTTCTACTACTATTTTACTACTTTTTTTCGACTACTTTTTTAATACATTTTTTCTACAATTTTTTTTTTATTTTGTACCGCTACTTTCTACTATTTCTACTAATATTTTCTATTAGTTTTTGCCTTCTTTTTTTCTACAATTTTTTATTATTTTCCACTACTTTTTCAACCAATATTTTTTACTACTATTTTACTACTTTTTTAATACATTTTTTCTACATTTTGTTTTCATTTTGTACCACTACTTTCTACTATTTTGTACTACTTTTTTACAATTTTTTCTACTATTATTTTTTATTATTATTTCTACCACTCTTTCTACAACATTTTCACTATTTTTCTACTACATTTTCTGCTACTTTTTTATTACTTTTTTACAACAATTTTTAATATTATTTTCTATTCTCTTTTCTCTTTTCCTACTATCTTTTCTACTTCTATTTTCTTCTACTTTTTTACTGCTATTTTCTACGACTTTTTCTATTCCTTTTTCAACTATTATTTCTACTACTTTATGAAATATCTTAAGACCCTGCTTCGCTGTCTTAAAATCCGTTAGGTGGCGCTGTATTTATAATAAATATCAAATTGGTTCAAATTTTTAAATAATTTTTGGGATACAATTTTCAAGAATGCTCTTTGATATGAATATTGATCCTCCTGAAATATTGTTTTTACTGAAATCTAATAAAATTGTTCAGCAAAAAAAAAAAGTTATTCCTTTTCACTACAGATATGCTGGAATTTTTATTTGACTGCTGAATGATCCCTTTAGCATCAACTGGGTTCATAATTTTGCTCAAATGATATCATCAGCTGGTATGGCTTTGTTTTTGTCGAAGGTCGCTCACTGATGCGCGTAACGGTCTTTTGTTTTTGGTTCTTTTGCTACTTTGCTATCAGACTTCAGTTGTTTTCGTACACGTCGTTGAGTTCCCATCGGTGATAATAGAATAAAAAAGTTTCATTTTGGTTGTTTAGTGCTAGACCAGGGAATAAGCGCAGATTTATAAAAAAAATTATTCCAATAATTGCTGTGGGAATGATTGCAATCTTCTGCTTACTAAATCTTAAATATTGAAATTGAAAATATACCAATTCTATAAAATGAATTTCTTCTTATATTTTCCAAAAGTCACATGAAACTCCGATTAGAAAATGTAACATTGACACTACCAAATTCAATTCATACATATTTTAGTGACAAAAATACATATGCATACATAAAATGTAGTGACAAGCAGCAACGAGAGACATTTTAACAAAATGCAACTTGCTAGTCGGTCCTTTGCATAGCGGTAGTAAAGTGGAAGTAGTTAGGGAGAGCGGGCACATAAATGACAAGTTGTCAGCACACAAAATTGTTAACAATTGTAAAATTTTCCTTACATATTTTTTCCTCCTACTTATTTCTTGCAAGACTTTTCGCTTGAGAATAAATCTGAAAATCTGTGTAACGTTGACAGCTGCATTGATTGTATGCAATTTTATTTTATACATGTTTATATGAAAGTGAGATGACAATAATATATAGAAATTGAGATGGTAATATAATGGCAAGTTGACAAATATTCATAAATACTTATGTTTTCATAGAACTACATACATACATACTTGATTAGGGGGAACATAGCGCAAAAATAAAATTAAGTGAAAACTACAAAAAATATCAGATATAATCTTAAGAAAAAAAAAACAACTTTGCAATATCTAGTCTAAGGAAAACAGATGGGAGTTGAGAGATAAAGTGACATGGTGACATGTGTCTAAGATTTTTGCATTTATTTGAGCAGCATAAATCTAAAGGCTAAGCAAAACTAGCGTTCGCCAATGCTCTAGAAAAGAGATTTTTTCATATAGAAAAAATATTACTGTTCAATTGATTAAGAATCGACTTAAAATTTAAGTAGCCCAGTGCACTAACCACTTAAGTGCTTTGAAATAAGAGATAATAAAGAAGCAAGAATTCCAACATTCGAGTATTGATTACAAATTACAAAAATTTGCAATGCTCGTCAGCAAATGTGCTCTACTCATTCGGCAGTAATAAAAAGAATCCAGCATCTGCAGCATAATCCAAAATCTCGAATGCATTCAACATCATTAACCCTTCTACCCCCCTGACTTGACTACTTGACATGACAAGTTTGTAAGTTGTTTTTGCTATTTGTGCAAATTTGCGTACAAATTGCACAAATCTTCACTTGATTTGAACAAAAAATTGCTACAGAGAAATAGACAGGAAAAAAAGAGCGAAACCAAAACAAAGCAACAAAACTAAAACCAACAAGAGTTTTACTTTAAATGGAAAACTCATTGCCTCTGCGCTTTTCTTTAAGTTTTTTTTTTTTTTTTTTTTTCGAGCTGTGTGCGATTTTTCAATGCACTCAGCAAAACAAACGCAAGGGCGGCGGATACAATTTGCTGTGCTGCTGTTAAAGACAGCAACGAAATGTGGTAGAGAACATATTTAAAATCGCTGGCAACACTTCATTAGAATGCGGTGGCTTCTTTCTTGACTTATGTAGTATTGCTATTTTTTGTTTTTAATTTTTTCCTCTAAGGAAGGGGAGCAATGCTGTATAGAAAACGCCAGCAGAAAATTAAAATATGAATAAACAAACATACCCAGAAATTGTTGAAACAGAAAAATGCTGCTACTGTTGTTGTTGTTGTTGCTGCTGCAACATGCTACAAAACACAGACTGCCTTTAAGTTTTGCTTCTATATATTTTTTATTTTGTTGCTCTCTTAATGTAAATTGCAACAGTTTTTGGCAAAGCAATTTAAGCACATAAATTATTGCGTTGGCATGGCATAGCATGGCACAAGCACAAGAACGAACGAATTGAAAGAAAGCAACAAAAACACTGGTGGGCGGAAATAGGATTTCTACGCTATGAATTTGAACAAGTAACGACATATGCCTATGTGTTGATGAGGCTGATACTGTAAAGCAATTTTGTATTATACTCGTGCTATTTGTTTTGTGTGGATAATTTTTTAAAAAGCATTTATTCGTATACATAAAAAAAAAAAAAATAATAGTAAAAGCATCAATTTCATGCAAAATACCGTTCAATTAAAATACTTTTCTTTTTTTTTATTGACTTCCTTATGAGATTCTATTTTTATGATAAGTTCTTAAATCCAATTTTCACACATCATTAGCTTAAAAATTTCTTTTTTAACAGATCCGTTACATTGAATATCAAATTTCATGCAATCACCATAGAGTAGCTATGCATGAACACTCAAAGAAAAATGATATGATATAGAAATTAAATTTTTAGAATGCTCTATAAAATGGAAGTAGGGAAGCTTTCATATACACACAAAATTGTTAGCTTTAAAAAAATTGCCACAGGTCACCTTCTTTTATTTGAAACAGCAACGGGTGATCACAGTTTCAGACTGGATTGGGAAATCGTATAGTTCTAAACTGAAGTGGGTGGTGAAGTATTTACAGATTGCTTGAATGAATTTAAGTATTTTTCAGCTAGCATCTTTTCCAATCACCGGGATCGAATATCACCTGGACTTAACTCAATTACGGAGACGTCTTTAAACGTTTCGGGGCAGAATAGATAAAGTATCTCTTAGAAAAATTATTATTACGATAAGTTTTTTCTAAATTTTTATGAATATAATGAGTTTTAAGGGTTTTTAAAAGAATAATGATAAAAATAATAATCCGGTGAATAATTGGAATTTGTTAAATAAAAATTGGAAAAAACAAGTATAATTTTTTTAAGTAGGGGAGAGTGGTCCTAAGTTGGCATTGTGGGTTAAGCCGGCACCCCGCGTTTCTCAGAGATGGCGCGCTTGTCAGCTCAACCACTTTTTCGTATGACAGGTTGGTAGACATGGATGTTATTTACGCTGGCAATTGTCACTTTTGTTTTCACTTGACAATGTGAGCGCGGTATACATTTTTCGTGCAAACGGAATTCCATTTTCTTACATTCTTGTGAAGCTGTTACAGGTGTGTAAGTATTTGAAAAGTTAAATTGATTGGGTCCATTAGTTTTTGTGTCCTGTGTGCTTTCGCCTGATAAAGCCGATTTTTCATTCGAATTCGATTTTTTTTCGAGTGCGTAATAGCACGAAATGTGTAAAAACTCGTGATGGTCTTGAGTCGGCACCAAACAGCTGGTCCTGAGTCGGCAGAATAATTATATAATTTTATTAGTTATTTTGTTATGTAAAATTGGTTACAAAGAGCGATGAACGCCTTAGTCAATTTTATCAGTTTTAACAATTTTTTTTAAATTTTTCCTTTCCTTTTGAGATTCTTTTGAGAATGGAGAAGTGTTTCTTTTCAGTAATTACGAATACGCCCGCTTTGATTTTTTGTAATGATAATTTCGAAAACCCTCTTTGTAATGATTTCATTGCGCTAGCGTTATTTTTCAACGCTCTAACGAAATTCTTCATGAGACCAAACATGATGTGGAGGGGCGAAAGAATGATTTGGTTTTTATCGACGAGTGCATCGTTAATAATATTGTGGCCCCCGAAGTATGTTGGATTCGCTGCTGCCAAACATATTTAGAATAATAATGTGTATGAAAATTTCAAGTGGTTCATCATTTTCTAGACCAGAACGAATTTTGAGAAAAATAGCGAATTTTCGAGAATATTTTATTTTTACTCAATCATTGATTACTTTTTCATTTTTAATCTGATTGCCATTGTTTTATGCTTATGCTCGTAATAAAATGATCTATCGATTAAAAAAAAAACTTAAAAATTTTGTGATTACTTTTTGTGAGAAAGAAAACTTAGCCCACGACTTGTGTGAAAATTTCTCAAAAATCACACGAAAATTGAAATTTCAACATCTATATCTCAGCCACTTAAAATCCAATTTTAACAAACTTAGCAGCATAATTATAATTTCTATGATATACAACAAATCGGTCGATACTATAGGTAAATAGATATTAGCCTGTAAGTGAAACTGTAACCTGAAAAACCGTTATTTTGCCATATCTCGAAAACTTACCCATAGAAAAAAAATGAATATGGTTTTCGTGTTCAGCGTCCTCGATTTAGTTTAGAAAACATACTTTGGTTCATGTTATATTTTTAAAGTGAAATTTTGTATTCCAGTGTTATTGTTTAACAATATTCCACATGTTTTTTCACTGCATAAAGTTTAAATTTGTCCATTTTTTCCTAAAACTAATATAACCTCCTTTTTTTTCTTACAATTGGTCAAAAAAAAGTATGTGCCAAGGGGGGTGCTGGCTTAGGACCTCCATTTTGAGAAATAACAAAAACCGACTTCTTCTCTTTGCGACCACAAAACTCACTCTACACTGCTCCGAATGACATAGAATTGTAGTGCTTAACCAAAGGCATTAAAGTCCCATTAAATCCTGTTTACACCTTGTTTTTGGCACTCTTACGGTGCCAACTTAGGACCATTATCCCCTACATATTGTAATATAAAATCATGTTCATTTTGATTCCAACAATTTTCTTTGTATGTGTGTAGCTGACTGCATAGATGTCCCTACGTAGTTAGCTTTCAGCTGCCTTCAGCATTTTTGCAAGGTTATGAGTCCGTTGTAAAAAGGAAACTCATAAAACACAATTGATCCTGCATTTTATTCTTACCATCGACTCTTTCTTTTACAACATGGCACTGCCACAAAACCTTTGTCCTTTGAGCTTTTTATCTTTATAGAATTAAAACTAATAAAGATTTGAAACAAAAAGATCTTGTCGAAAAGCGAGTCCATGGATAGAAGACAAGATAAAATTATGTTTTTACTCTTTCAGAAGATTTAGAACTATTCTGAAATTCACTGAAAAACTGGATTTATGTTGGCGCACTAATGCGCTTATGGTATAAACGAAGAAAAACTTAGCGAACCTCTTTTCAAAACCATTAAAATTCAATGTTTTTATAAAATTTATTTGAAATAAATTTAGAACAAAATGGGTACTGTAGATAAACAAGGCACTACGCTATCGTTCATTAGCAATGTGCACAAACCACAAACAATAAGTACGCTTAACTGCAATTGGATTTACTGATAAAACAATTATAATGCAAGGATAATTGAAAGCAGTATTTCTCAATCCGCAATCAAAAAGATTTCAACAAATATATGAGATTCAAAGAATCTCTGGAACTATGAACCTTTTCTACTTCATAAAAATAATTCAAACCCGCCTTTCCCCCATATAACTTGATTGTTGCCGAGACATTGCAACAGTTTAATTTTCTTAGAATGCATGCTTGTTCTAGGGATCGCGATTCATTTGTTAAAAAACGCTGGTTTTCGTATTAAAGCTTTCACCTTGGATCCGCCAGTTGACGTGATCAAATCCAATATTACAGCACGATTTAAATGTGCCATTTTCCCTGCGATATTCAGTCTGACAGTAAAATACCCTTGAAACAATAGAGTATAACTCGAGATTTGAAATAAATTTCCGTTTTTCAACTTTAGACTAAACTGGGTACTGAAAACTACGGGGTACACTTCACAATCAAGCTTTCAGAACTATTTTGTGGTATAGAACAGAGAGGAGAACCACAGAATAGTGAAATCTAATGCTGTAAGTCAAAAACCTGAAAATTTTTTAATTCCAGAAATATATATATTATTATTCGATACTATGAAACTGAAATCTAGTTGTTCATATTTCATAGTTTGACTTTTACTTTATTGCTACTCATTAGTTCAAGGTTTTTGTTTATCGGGTTTAATGAAACGTAATTTTTTTTTGTCGAAGTGACAAAGTGACTAAGTTGCAACAATGTATAAAGAGCAGGCAAATCATACGGACGTTTCGGAACCCGCCAATATTGAAATGCTAGTAAGAATCATCACAAAGATCACTGAAGAGGAATCGTGGCGTCCCGATAAACAAAAACCTTGAACTGCTGTTTTCTTAGAACCTTTTAGAAGAACGGGGTCTCACGAATGTACAATTTACCTTAAAACTTACATTTTCTGTGAATCCTACACGAGGTATAAGATTCTCTTTGAAATATCAAGATTGTAATCAATCAGTGGTAGTTGCTATTTCAGTTTGGACCCAATTAATACCGCTATTTTGATAGAATATATTCTCATGTATGAGAATTTTGTACTGGCGGAAGGTTTCAAAAACTCTTCATGAAGATTTCAAATTCTCTTCACTTCCCAATCATCAATGAAGATTTTATCTAAAATTTCACATTTGGAAACCATTTCCTCTCACTACGAATAATTTCGCTATGAGTGTATTTCAAATTCAAACACATTCGAAGCAACTTAAAAATGCATAAATTATAGAACTACGCAATTTTCTTTCGAACCAGCTTCAAAATTATGCCCAAAAGCAAAAAAAAAAAAAAACAGTAAAAACAATAAGCAAAAATCGAAAGAACAAACTTGAATTTTTGCAATAATCTACAAAATAGAAATAAATCTTCTTTGAGTTTTCTTCTTCATTTTGGCAAACCAACATCATTTTTATTACGACTTCCCCTTACCTTCTTCCACGCCTTGTTGATGTTATATGTAGAATTAAAACGCCTAATTTAGTGGTGTATTAGAGCTATATTTGTTGTTGTACATTTAAAACTTTTTCATGGTTCATAAATTTTGCATTTGGTAGAAGTTGTTTGTTTTTTTTTTTGTTTTTGCAATTTTTTATATTTTTACCGCAACATTTTCACGTACATGAATAAAGCGTGAACAACACTGCTAGGCACGACTCTCTGAGCCTAAGCTTAAGCTTGAGCCTGTGTCTATGCCTGAACGCGAGCATGGGCATGAACATTCACTACGCAAATTCAATTCAATGGTAATGCGTATGGGTGAGCAGCGTGTGTGCATGCGCTTCCTAAAATAGAAAGCCAGTGCGCAGCGCATCTATTTCGCCTTTCAACGCATGTGCAACGATGCGACATGCCGCATGCCGTAATACATACATTCGATGCATTTGACATTTTGTGATTTGAGTTTATTTGTTTTTGCCTTTTTTATGTTTTTGTGTGTGTTTGTGTTTGCGGAATTATGATTTATAATTGTATTCATTTATGTATGTGTGTGTGGATATGTTATGGTGTTTAGATTTATTATTTGCGTGGTGCTTTAGAAATTTGGTCCTTATATCTAAGTACATTGTAGTTTCTTTGTATGAAACTTCATTTTGTCCTTCACTCAATAATTTATAGTCATTTGAAATATGGTGAATTTAAATTATTAGTTAAAAGAAGGCATCGTAAAATGCATGTATGTATGCCAAACCAAATAGGTTTGACTCATCTTTTTTACTATCTATCGTTTTTATTTAACTGCAAGTTGAAAGATTCAAAAAAAATTATTTGTTTCATTTGAAGTATTTCAAAGCCTTTTAAAGTAACAATTTAATAGTGAAAATAAACATAAATAATATACAGGGTGACAATCGTAAAGTGACGCACACATTTCAGCAGTTATTTTCAAAAGGACGTACTTCCATTAAGTACAATTAAGACATTGCTGAATATATAAGCATTCATTTGAACCCCACCTCATTCAATATAACCTCCTTTAGCCTGCACACATGCCTTCAATCGATCCGGAAATCGTAGGACTGTTCGCCGCAGGACTTCCTGATCAATTTCAGTCCAGGCTTTCTCTAATGAATTTGTCAGCGACTCCAGACTGTGGTGTTGAGATGCACAAGCCTTACTCTCTAAAATACTCCAAATAGAGTAGTCCATTGGATTCAAGTCTGGGGAGTATGGTGGCCATTCTTGAGATGTTATGAATCCAGAAAAATTGTCTTTTATCCATGTTTGCGTTAATTTTGCCATGTGGGAAGATGTAGAATCTTGCTGGAAAGTCCAGTTTTCATTTCCAAATGTATCTTGGGCCCAGGGAAGAACATGTTCATTTAAAATGCTCCGATAAACAACCTGGTCAATTTTAACACCCTCTTCAACGAATATTAGAGGGGTTCTGGCATTAGCGGAAACTCCAGCCCATACCATAACGGAAGCTGGCTTTTGAACTCGGCCAACAGTCCTATTTTGTTGCGATGATGATGTTAGCCACATTCGGTCATTTTGCGCATTGAAATGTTGTTCAACCGTGAAAATTTTTTCATCTGTAAACAAGATATTTTCAGCATTTTTTAACACGGAGGAGCGTAGCAACGCCTTGCATCTTTGCAGTCGCAAATCTTTCTTTTTTTGTGTCAGATCTTGAGCTTTTCGGAGCTTGTACGGCTTAAGATTAAGCTTTTATTTTGCAATGATTCGCACTGTTTCACGGTTTACTCCCACTTCCTTAGGGATTTTTCTCATTGATCGCCTTGGATTTCGCTTGATTCGTTTACGAATTTTTTCTGTTAAACCAGTAGTGGCAACTGTTGAAAATTTTCCCCGGTCTCTATCTCCAAAACCCTCAGTTTCATTATATCGAATAATAGCTCGGTCTACCGTACGACTTGACAAATTTAAAGCCTTTGCAATTTGACGGCTACTATAATTTGCCAAATGAAATTTCATAATTTCACGACGAATATTTTCCTTGTCCATTTTTATGGAAATTTCAAAATGTAATAACAAAAATTCAAATGAAATTAAAAGCAAAGCCAATGATGAATGAATTTGCTTTTTAAATTAAAGTAACGGTAAATGGCAAAGCTTGCTGCAGAGTATTAAACTTGCGTCACTTTACAATTGTCACCCTGTATATCAGCGACTCAGTTTAAATTCGGCACAATATGAAAATAATATAGATATTAAATATATTTTTTCAACAAAGCCAACAACACCAAAAGGGAGAAGGAGGCGAAAATAGCTTACACTGCAATTTTATTTATACATTAAAATATGGAAATGAGAATAGTTATATGTATAGATGTATTTAGCTTATATTTTTGCACTATTTGTTTAGATTTTTACAAAGTGCAGATTTACAAAATATGTTGCAGCTACTTAAACAAACATATAAAAAATACAAACACAATTGCACACAAATATTCACACAAAGGCGAGGAAAATAATGTTTTGCTGCTGCTGCTGCAGTTGTTAACCCAGAAACATAAATATTTAAATTTATTATGCGCGCGCCAAAATAAGTTGTAAACTTACAAAAATATATGTATGTGTGCATGCATATGTAAGTGTGTTCGTGTACCCAGTAGCAAGATTCCAGCTCATTCAGGGCATGAATTCAGGATTGAAACCCAAAAATATGTTCTTACTTACTTATTTAGTTGGCTCTACAGCCGATGATCGGTCTTGGCTGCTTCTATAAAGCCTCGCCAGTCGCTTCTGCAAAGCGCGCGCCAGCGCTAGTTAGTAAAGCCACGTGCAGCCAAGTTCCCAACGGAGATTAGATCGTCATCTTGTGCGCGTTCCACCTCCGTGGCTGGAATAAAACACCCTTCTACCCGGAGTACTTTCTTCCATTCGCTTAATACGACCCAACTAGCGAAGCCGCTGGATTTTTATGCTCTTGACTACGTCAATTTCGGCGTACAGCTCATACATCTCATGGCTCCATCTTATACGATACACGTCATCCACGCACACAGGACCATAGATCTTGCAGAATATCTTCCTCTCGAATGCTCCCAACAGCCTCTCACCGTTGGTGGTCAATGTTAACGTCTCAGCGCCATACATCAGGGCGAGGGACTTGAAGAGCGGTATTTTCGTACGTCGGAAGAGGGCTCTGTTTTTAAATTGCCTTTGGCAAGAGTTATTTTTCGCTTGATCTCAAGGCTGACATTATTGTTGGTGTTGCTGCTGGATTCAAGATAAACGAAATCTTCGACGACTTCAAATTTGTAATTGTCAGCAGTGACATTTTGTCCAAGACGACGTGACGCTTTGTTTGTTGACACAAGGTATTTCGTTTTGTCCTCGTTTACCACTGGACCCATTCGACGAGACTCCCTTTCTAAGTTGGAGAATGCTGCACTGACTGCTCGCGCGTTGGTGCCAATGACGTCAATATCAGCAGCGTATGCCAGCAGCATGACACTCTTGTAAAAGATAGTGCCAGAGATGTCGAGAATTACCTTGTCTGAAACCTCTTTTGGTATCAAATGGCGAGGAGAGGTATTTTCAATGCGCTGGTTGTGTCTGTCTGTGTCATTTTACTAAGACCAATAAGCTTTGCAGGGATACCAAAACCAGACATTGCGGTGTGCAGGTGATCTCTAATCGTGCTGTCGAAAGCGGCTTTATAATCGTCGAATAGATGGTGTGTGCCGATTTGTTTTTCAGGACTTACCAGGCCTGAAGCCACACTGATAAGGTCCAATCAGTTTGATAACGATAGGCTTCAGTCTTTCACACAGTACGCTAGATAGAACCTGATATGCGATGTTAGGAAGTCTTATCCCACGGTAGTTGGCGCGGATCGTGGAATTGGGCAGAGTACGCTGAGGTTCCAATCCCTGGGCATGCTTTCATTCGACCATATCCTGCATAAAAGCTAACGTGCATGCGTTTTGTGAGCTCTTCGCCTCTAGTCTTAAACAACTCAGCAGGCAGGCCATCTGCACCCGCAGCCTTATTGTTTTTCAGCCTAACGATGGCTGTTAAGACCTCGTTATAGTCGGGCGGCGGTACTTCAACGCCGTCTGTGTTTGGGGTTTCCGCTTCCCATATGGCGGGATTCTTCCCGTCATCACAATTAAGCAGCTGCCAGAAGTATTCCCTCAATAACGTCATAATTACCCTTATAAGATAGTGTACAAGTACACACATTGGTTGGTAATGGCAAAACCACCAAGCCGATAAAAAATTGCCTCACCGCCGTTCGGAATCGGCGTTAAACTGTAGGTTCAACTATGTGGTGTGTGTCTCTCGACAGCCACTCCAACCTAACCTAACCTACCCTGGGCATCTGTCACTAAATTTTTACCTTCGTCCTTGCAGGAAGAGGCGTCGGTCTTCATACCGCTAGTCAGGCGTCTTATTTGTTCGAAGACTTTTCGAACCTCATTCCTGTACCCAAGCATATCGATATCGTCACACTCACGTCTTTCTGCCAAAAAGACGTTTCTCCTCCCTCCTCAACTCTTTGTATCGCTCCTTAGCAGCTCGCGTTGAAACTGACTGCAGGGTGGCTCGGTATACTGCGAAAGACGTTCTGGCCTCCCTTAATCATGGTAGAATTCAAGCCTGAAGTTCAGAGCAAAGTTCAAAACTTAAATTTCAGTACTGAATTCGCCTAATACTATTTATAAAAATTCATTACACAACCAAAGACTCATGATTCCCGCAATTCTTGCAAATTAGGTTAGGTTAGGTTTTTTTAAAAAAAAATTTTTTTTTTTTTTTTTTTTTTACAAAAACTTAACCTAACCGACGATAAAACCGAACAGAATTGGACAGAAACCAATACTGACAATTGAGCACTAAGCTTTTGTGGTTTTAGCGTGAGAATGTCACGCACTGACTGGGTGGTTATGCTTTCCTCGTTAAAAAAAAAAAAAAAAGGTTAGGTTAGAGTGGCTGTCCTGTAGTAGGACATACTTAAGACAATGAGGACCGTTGTAATACCACGATTGTCTTATATGAATAAAAAATTATAAATAATATTAAACGAAATGTTATAAAATAAAAGTAAGCTCCTTATATGTAGACGCGTCGTAAAAATAGATTTCTTAGGTTAGACCTGGGTAATGATTCTGAGCGCTGAATTCAGTCATGATAACCCAATACTTTTTCTGCTGGGTAGTTTACCGCCTTACATTTGCATATGTTCGGGCGTATGCTTTTTATATACTTACACACGGTACTTGTATTTGTACCTTTTTGTTTATTTAGTTTGTGTATGTGCAGTAATGCACACGTACTTACTTACTACTTTATATTACGTGTTTTTTTCCTCTTTTTTTGTTATTTTTTCTAAGTATTTTTCTCTTTCTCCTTTTTTATAGTTTTAAGGTAAATACACAAGCTTCTAAAATAGAATTGAAAATGTGAAGATCATGCAAATATACAAAAGTTTAAGTGTAGAATAAAAAAATTTCGCATCAAAAGGATCTAATATGGTAGTGTGCTATAAAAAAACTCTTTGTTTTTTAAATGTAAAAAAAGCAACTTTTTATTGGAATAATATGTATGTAGATGCTTTTACAATGATGCATATATATGATTATCTAGAAAGGGGTTGGATACACGATAACTTGAAGAACTTTTATTCTAGTTATACGAGTTATATTGATCGAAACTGTTTTGGGAAGTTGGTTATTGCAACGCATAACACGGTACTAAATTATTTTCAGTTCTTATCATATAATATTGCATACTTTTAGGCACATCTTCAGAATAGTTCCTGCATTTTTAATTTAAAGATTGGGCTATGGCAAATCTGATGATTTATATTTGATTTAATAGATTGCAATGCCAGGTTAAATTTCAACTATACTACACCTGTATCGAATTTACTTTAAAAATTGAATTCAATTTTATATAATTTTGTATAATCAATAAATAATCCAAATTCATTCCAAAAAATATTTCAAATTGTATTTAAAATTGATTTTAAAAAATCCCTAATTTATTTCAATTGATTAATTTAAGTGATTTAATTTCAGAGTATTTCAAGTTAATTTGAATTCATTTTTAATTGATTTCAGAATAGTCCAAATCGTATTCAGATTTCAAAATATTCCCACTTGGTTGCAAATATTTTAAATTGATTTTAAATATTTTAAATTGATTTCAAAATATTTTAAATAGACTTAAAGAATTTTAAGTTGAATTTAACTAAATTCTAAATAACTCAAATTGATTTTAAAATAGATTTTAAAATAACCTTAGTTTATTTTATAGCATTTCAAATCCATATCAAAACTAGTCGGTAAGGCCCCAGTAACTGGGGCTATTTTTTTTGTTCATGAAATCTCTTTACGAAAAAACAAATATCAAAAGAGAACCAAACTACTCGTTGGCAGTGTAGCCAACTTTTGTTTTTCAAAATCCCCTAAAATGAAGAATAAAACGCGTATTTTTTATATATTTTTATATATATAATATATTTTTTGACTTTTACTCCAGAGACTACTTTTTTAGTTTTAGAGGCGTTCACGCTCTAGAGTAAAACATTACTTTTTTACTCCGTTACTCAGCGCTTTACTCCAAAGAGTGAATAGGGCTATTGATTTCAAATATTTCAAATTGATTTCAAAATATTTCAAATTGATTTCAGAAAATTTTGCATTGAATATTTAAAATATTTATTGCAAAATATTCCAATTTCAATTCAAAATATTTAAAATTGGTTTTAAAATATTTCTAGTTAATTTCAGAGAATTTCATATCAAAATATTTCAAATTGCTTTAAAAATGTCCAAAGTTAATTTTTGGTTAACCAAAATTTATTGAAGAATATTTCAAATTGAATTGAGAATATTCTAAATCGGATTCAGAATATTCCATTTGATTTCAGAATATTACAGATTGATTTCAAATATTTTAAATTAATTTCAAAATATTTTAAATTAAATTCAGAATATTTCAAGTTAAATTTAGAATATTTAAATTTCATAGTATTCCAAAATTGATTCCAGAGAACTCCAAATTGGGTAAAGAATATTTCAAATTAATATTTCAGATTTATTTCAGAATTTCCAAACATTTTTCAGAATATTCGAGCAAACTTTTTAAAAAGGTAAAAAATTATTATGGTTTTTTTTTTTTTTTGTATAGACTTGGTATTTTTTTGGCCCCTCCCTTCCCTAACTGTGCTAGTAGAAAAAATAGTACTATGCGGGGATTGGGCACTGGTGATTTCTAGTATTAGATTTTGAAGGCAATACGAGATGGTCTAAGTTTATAAATTTACTTTTTTGACCTACATATTTATAAAAACGTATAATTTTTCGAGACTTGGGGAAAAACAGTCTTTCACAAAATTTCATTGAAAAATTTAGAATTAAGCAAACAAATAAACAAAGTTTCTCTACAATTATAGTTTTTACTACACTTCCATTGCAGAAAATACTTCGAAATGACTTTGACTACTACTAAGTCATTTACTTGCTAACCAGCCAAACCAAGAGTAACCAACTTTGAGTAAAATATTTTTTTCCTGTTTATTTTATACTATCATTGTTAATGCAACTCTGTGCATTTTACCTTTCGTAAGTAAGTTTAATTTGCATTTTATGAACTAAAAGTCTTCGCACTCTGTACACCATCAACACCTCCTCCGCCACTCCTCCCGCATGACACAAATTGACATTTCTGTTTGCACTCTAACTGCATACATTTCAACTGCACGTACATCAACAATACTAAAAAAAAAAATACACAGTAGTAAAGAAAACAGGTGGCATGAAGGTGGAATGATTTTTTCTCATTTTTGTTTTTACTACTTATTTTTTGTTATGTACTACTAAACTACTACCAATACACTACTAGTACTATTAAAATACATGCTACTACTATTTTACTTTTATTTCTTTCACTTATTTATGATGTTTGAAACAAATTGTTTTTGTTGTAGTTTTTGTTGCTGTTGTTTTTGTTATTGTTGGTTGTGAGTTAGATTGTGTTAGTTTGTTGGTTGTCGATGTTATAATATTTTTTTTTTGCTTGTTTATTTGTATAGAGTTCAAAGTATTAGAGCTTTACTTGTTATTGTTGTAGTTTTTGTTGCTGTTTTATTGTGCACATAATAAATTTTTGTAGTTACTGTAGGGGGTAAATACTTTCCCCATAGTATATTTAATGTAAATTTTGTATACATAAGGTAAGTTTAATTGGACAGAGCAAGAAGATAAGTCAATATTATGAGAGATTTATTGAGAAATATTAGAGATTACCAACAACTAAAGAGTGACAGGGAGGGATGATTGGTAATATGCAAATGTTTGAATATTTCGTTGATATGTTGTGTCGCTAAATTAAAAAATAAAATAATTTATAAATTTCTGAATTAGTATACATAAAAATTGTTATGGAAGAAGGATACACATAAATTGAGATTTGATCGACTGAAATTTTGTTTTTTTCTGTATGAGTTAGGTATGGAGCGTCTGCTATTGAAAGTCACGTTGAAGATCGAAGTCAACACTCAGGTTGTGACAGCTTAACATAATTCTAGCATGACAAATCCTTTAGATCAAAATGGATGAATCTTCGTATTTTAATAATAATTTTTACTCACACTTATTGATAAGCATTTATAATTTTAACTCTGGTCGAATCGATCAACTTTATAGATATTGTAATGGATAACTCTGTACCATATAAGTTCAAATTCCTAGTGTAATTTTGATTCATAAAAAATTTAAAGTAGTGCATACTTTTAGGGGTATGATAAATTTAATTATTATTTCCGTTATTTAAAAAGAGGATCAGAATTCGTAAATTTGGAGTGAAATCGTAAAATTTCATTAGAACAGTGGAACATATAAAATGTTTATATGATGCTCCAGAGCAGATCAAAATCCAACCAGATCCATACCAAAAACTAATCCAAAATTCAGACGAATATTGCGCTCAAAAATTAGATCGAGAATAAGATCAGAAGTTAGACCCAAACTCAAACCAATATTCAGTTTGATATTCAGTCCAAAATTTAGATCAAAATTTAGACTAAAGTTCAGACCAAAAATTTAACCACAATTTAGACCAAAAGTCAAGCTAAAAATCTTGCTAAAATCAGACCGAAATTCAGACTCACTCCAAAACCTATAACAATACCAAAAAATTCCAGGCCTTTTAAAAGTAAGGCATTTTTACCCTAACCCTGGCATTTTAGTTTTAATGCAGTTTAAGTGTTTATAGTAAACTAAAAATCAGTTGCGCTGTAGAAAAAGAGAAGAGGAGTAGTCTTTAGCCCCCACTGGATCCGTCCCTGCTACCATTAAATTACACAGCCACACAAAAAATAATGTTTTTTCGCGCCTGGAGGTCAGACCTTGTTTACTATACGTTTTGGGGATAGCTGAATCCGAACTCGAGGTTCAAGAAACCCCAGTACGCCATTGTTGACATAACCTCAAAAAACCTCATACAACTCTTTTTCGAGCGCGGGGGCCAGACCATGTATATTATATGTTTTTGGGGTCGCTGAATCCGAATCGGAGGTCTAAACAACCCCAGCATATCAGGTATTCATCATAACTTGCAAAATACCTCGTTATCCAAGCTAAATTGAAAACTTGACATGCTGGGGTTTTTTGGAACTCGGATTCGGGTTCAGTGTCCCCAAAAACATATAGTAAAAATGGTCTAACCGCCGGGCTCGAAAAAACTGTATGAGGTTTTTTGAGGTTATGTCAGAACCCTGGCGTGTTGGGGTTTTTCGCATTTAGCGACCCCAAACACATATAGTAAATATGATCTTATCTCCAGATCCCAAAAAATCATTTTTTTATGAGTTTATGTCAGAGCCCTGACATGCTCGGATTTTTGGAATACAGATTCAGATTCAGTGACCTCAAAAACATATAATAAACACGCTTTGGCTCCCGGACTTGAAATAAATTTTTTTTTGTGTGGCTGTGCTATGCAGCCTTTTAAATTTATTTGTACTTCGAAATATATGGTATTGGGAAAGAAGATTTAGGAAAGAAAGATAAGTTTTGGAATTTAATACTGTCACAACCTCGCTGGTAGCAAAAACTAAAAAAGGGGACAAGTTCCGAGTTCACAGATTTCATAACTCGTTGACTTTCAAAAAAAAAAAAAAAACTTTGAAAACTAAAAAATTCCTTCAAAGCTTTCCAAAACTGCAATTTACTTAACCGTATTCACTTCGAAACAGCAAAGCATAATAAATGATATGTTTCATTAAATTTAAATTAAAATAAAAACATTTTATTAGCATCTTCGAAACAATTTTAAAACACCCAACGTTTTTTAATTTTGTTCCCTGAACGCAGTGCACATTTATAAATAATTTATAAAGACATTCTAAGCATTCTACAAAATTTAGTTTCACTTCCAAAGAATAAAAATCCTTTAATTTTATAATAAATATAAAGCAAAAGTAGAAAAAAAGGGAAATACTCATAAAATTTAATTAAATGCACAACAGCATCATGCATAAAATTCACATACATAATAACAATAAATTCAACAAAACGCTGCGCTGTGTTGCGCCTCCATGCAGCAAATCTCCCACGCAGGCAGGAAGGAACAATAATGCCACCAGCAGCAGAAAACCCAACGCCGCCGACACCAGCAGCATTAAAATTTATTGCTACATAGCAAAATAAAGGCGACCAACAGCAAAAAAAATAAAAAAAAGAAATATTGTAGCTATGTATAACACTAGGAGGTAAACGTGGAGGTATGAGGAAAAAGGTAAGCAGGAAAGCAGAAAGCTTGAAAATGTAGAAGGTGCGCGTGGCATATAAAATAACAATAACAAAATAATAATACAGCAAATAGCGACATCGACAACAACAACAACAAAAATTCTATAAAATAAACTAAGTACAAGTAAAAGCCATGAAGCTCAATGAAGCTCACAGGCTCAGACTCGGGTTGTGTGTTTGCTCGTTGTAAATTACTCAAATACTCGCTTAGGTTGTAGTTAATTTAATTTTTTTTTCTATTGACAATTATTATGGTGCACTTTCGAATGAAGCAGAAAGCTTTTTCTAAGGACAATTAACACAAATTTGTATTTCTTTGACTATATTAATTAATGACATTCTTTAAGATTTCCTTAAATTATTTTCAAAATTTTTAAAGGAAACCAAATGCTGCAAGTTTCCTTCAATAGCGCACCAGCCCACATTTTTCGTATATAATTTTTCATTTCAAACGGAAGCGTTCTCTAAATTTATGCCTTAATCACACATCAACATCATATTCTCGCATTAATTATCTAAACACGAACACACACAGATGCAGACATAGGGGATAAATACACACACTCTGAAATATTTTAACAAGCAACCACCTAAATTCATCATTTCAAAAATTGTATACTTCCTTAGGCTGCTGCTGCTTCTGCTTAAATTCTACTTCCGTTGGGTTTTATGTTTTTCTCTTCCTGTTTGTATTTTGCGTATGCGCCTCAAAATATGCTTCTAAGTATTAATGCTTTTTGGATTAGTAAGTAGGCACATTTGAACATACATACATATGTATGGATGTGTGTAGATAGTAAGATAAAGCCAAAATATATCTAACTAACGAGACATATGTACATACAGTCATCGTTTGTTGATGTCAACTTCAAAAACAACAAAATGACAATGGCAGCCAAATGCAAACAAACAAAAAACAAAAATAAAACAGAATGAAGTGACACTGATGAGCTTGAGCCTTAAATATCTTCTTGTTTGAAAAAACATATAAATTTTTGGCCAAATTCTTCCCTCCCCAGCTGGCAGCAGTCAACTTTCAAGCTGTCTTAAGTTATTTTTTGTAGAATTCTATATTCTTTTCTTAGTTTTTCTGTTTGTTTTATTTTTGTTGGCATCAATCAGTCTTTATTTTTAAGTCCTTTTGTGTGTAATCGTATGAGTACATGTATGTATGTAGAACTGTTAACCTTAAATACGAGCAGATATTTTTAGGATTTGTTGCGTATTATACCATCTGATTAGTTGTTATTGTTGTTCTTGTTTCTGATGCCATTTAAAATTATTCATATTGCATTTGTAAGATGTTTTTACATGTGTTTTTGTTTTTTGTTCCTGGATGGTAATGGAAGGTGTGGTTAGTTGTTGGAAGGTGATAGAAAATGGTTGCATTCACCTGTGACTTAAACTTTTTCAAGCTAGTCTATAAAAAGTGTAATTTCTCAAAGGGATATACTTAGTTAAGCTAAAGAAGAATGAGTTGCGTTAGTTTTTAGAAATGGAACAAGATATTCTAAGAAAGTATGTAATGGCTATTGTTGTGTGTTTGTCATTGGATTACTTTAATAATATGCAAGGTTAGCGTCAGTTGGAGTAGCTATGCTTATGAAGGCTTTTGTATTCTTAATCAGTTGCTAAGGAAACTTTGACTTCTTTGTGATACTAGCACAACGCTGCCAAAACATGTTCTTTTGTAATAGAAAGTCGACACTGCATACAAATGTATTGTAATTAATGAGAGTTTAAATCTTAAAGGTCTTACAAGAAATCTCATTACACTTAAATTATAATGGGAAAGAGGTTTTCCAAATATAAAATAAAAACTTGAAAATTATTGATAAGATTCAAGATATAACATAAATTAATGTGTATTTTATTAAGATTACTTAGTGTCCACGGACAGGTGTATTTATATTGGGAAGTAAAAAAAAAAATAAATTATTAAACGCACTTTTAATCAATCATAAAGGGTCCTCATTTAAACTCAAAGACTGGAAAAACTCGAAAACTATCGAGTTTTCGCGCTAGTTTACATGAAGGCACCATTTGACCAACATGAAAACCAGACTACAAATCAGCAGTTCGACAGTTGCGATTAGGGTTTCATTGCAGGGTTGTTATTTCAAAGGCAAAGAAAAAGGGAAATGGAAAAAATGAGAATTGTATTTAATTAAAGCGCTACAGCCATTTAATTTTAAATATGGCAACACTGAAACATTCGTGCAAACTTTCGAGGGTGTTTTCAGGGCAAAATTACCTCCAAAACTATCGAGGTGCACGATAAACTCTTTTTCATTCAAAATTTGAGAGTTCATATTCAAGGCTTGCAAATTTTCGTATTTTTTTATCTTTGACTCGAGAGAAAATATTTTTATTTTGAGATAAATTATTTTCTTTGTTCTGCGAAATTTTCGGAATTTTGATTTGATATTCCGCAGAATTAATTTATGTAAAAAAAAATTGATTTTTTGAGTCCGCTCTATGGTATTTCCTCTTAATATAAAGTAGAAAAACTAATACGAAAAATTTGGATTTTTTTCATAGTTTTTAATTATGAATATAGTAGTTAAGTCTTTTGTCAATCATTTAACCATCCAAGTTTATTACGAACTTGAAATGGAAAAAATTATATGTGATGTTTGGCAATCTACTGAAGAACTAACTACTTCACATATTTTTGGAAGAAAATTTCATGCCGACTGCAGAAAAAAATTATTTTCATAAATTTAAAAATTTCCTTTTGCGATGCTTTTTGAAAAACTTGAAAGATACAAATTATTTACATTGTTCACTTGCAAACCAAAAGCACCTGAAAATTTTGAAATCAATTTTTGCACAGAACGCGTAAAATTCATCTATTTATATAGACTTGAGTTGGCCGAAAAAAAAATGAAAACTTATTTTTTTTATTTTTTTAATTGCATTTTCTAAAAAATATGCTCTAAATTTCATAGAAATCTGAGCTTAAGAACCAAAGTTACAGCCAACAGCTGCCAACAGCGCGCTACCTCCAACAACCTCCGACATGGTACCGAAAATTTATACGCGATTATCTCGAAACTTTTTTTTTCAAAAAGTGCGGTTGCAGCGAACCGAAAGCTCAGACGTTCAAAAATTCAAAAGTCAAACTTCTTAGAAAAACGATCACCATTTTTGTAAAAAATTTAATTCTGCAAAATCGTTCGTTCGCTTAGAGCGTGAAGGTACAAACTGCAGCTTTTTTTTGTTTTTTGTATTTCAGATAAGCAGTTCCTTTTTTTATCATGCTCACCGTAAGAGATGTAGGGAAAATTTTGTTTTGGCACATAACAAATATTTTCTTTCCAAAAAATTCATGAAAGACCTTATGACATGTATAAAAAAATACACGTTCAGTTTTTTTAAAAAAAATTCTGTTGTTTTTCCAAAAACAAAATCGTAAAAATTGCCTTATTTTCTCGAGCACAAGTGTATATAACCACTTAACCCAGTAATGCCTAGCAGTGCCATATGGCACCTTGTCGCTGAGCCGTTCCTGAGCCAGGTTCAAAAACAATTTTTTTTCTCAAGTTACATTCTTAAACTATCTACTTTGGTTTCCGCTCATCCTTAATGGGTTAAGTTAACATGATGCCTTTTTAAATTTTTGGGCATTTATATTAAAATTTCGCAGAACAAAGAAAGTAATGTATCACAGAATATACTGCCACACACTTGGTCGGCTTTTAGGAAGCGTACCATGAACTAATTAGAAAAAATCTTGACTTTTCTTCTTTTAAGAACGAAGATTCTATAAAAAGAGATACAAATTTGATTTCCCATAAGTTTGTGCAGATAAATGCTAGTCTTGAAAATTCCGGGAATTTGTCTCTCGGGGAATTTTTGGGCCAATTTTAGACCAAATACCGAGATTGACATCACTACTAAGTACCTAATTAGGTAGGAAATGAAATAGGTCTGTAAATAGCCTTTTGAGATTTTATATAGGTTATCCAAAAAGGGTGTGTGGAAAGAAGAAAACCTTATTCTCAAACAGTATAGGTGTATAGAAATTGAGCAGTGAGTTTTCCCTTGCCTAAGGTTCTGTATCAGTGCGCACATATGGGCTGCCTTAGCCTAGAAACGTCTAGTTTATTATATCCTAGTAACTATAAGATTCTGTTAAAGTTATATTTTAGTCAAATTCTCCTCGATGTGGCTGAAGTGGAAAATCTTTGCCATCGCTGATGTGTGAACATCAAGTATTAAGAAAACAGATTAACCACAAGCTTTTATAGTACCTAATGGTATATAGGGCTTCTAGAAAGGGTTGCAAAGAGCACATACGTCCATATCGGGGTTGTCTTCACTGATGGCACGTGTTTCCCAAAGTATTCTTCTCACCTCCACATTGGTTAGCCTCATAAAACCTGAGCAACATAAATGAAGATTGGGAACAAAATCGTACTGAGAATTCAGATCTGAGCAAATAAGAGAAGGCACTTTAACGAAGCCTCTCTGAAATTATCAGCTTCTTTAAAGTATTAAAGCAAAGTCTGATCCAGCTGTTTCAATACGAGTCTAGTCGTCAAAAAGGAGTTAGACTTCTGTTAGCATTCTATTTTGAACTTATAATCTTAATAGGAATCAATGATATATGAAAAGTTGAGCGCAAAAGTGGTGTAAGTTAAAATCAGATTTTGATATTGATCCTGCAGAAGTGCTGTACAAAAGAAGGTAGTTATGACATTTATTTTCCCACTATACTTTATAAGACATATTCTTGTAAAATTATCTCAAGGTAATGAAAACTAAGTGCAAGTGCGGTAGACAATACGTCGCCTGAGAATTGATTTGGCATTTAGGTATACGAATTTGTACACACATACGCCAAATCAATTCTCAGGCGACGAATAGCGACTAGGTGGCAAGAGTTCATACCCCGAAGAACTGCCAGCAGAAAATGTTAACAGAAGATGAAAATAGTTTTGAAAAAAGTCCAAGTACTGAGTGGAACAAACAAATTTTGTGAGAGGCACTCAGAGCTTTTATTACTTTGTCATGTTAAACACTTAAATTTGTGTTTCATCTAAAAACTTTAAATACTGCTTTAAAGTCAACATAGCGGTGAAATAATTTTTTTTTACTATCTCTACCATAAACATTTCCTTTAAGCTCACTCCACATATCATCATCAACGTACAAGAAAATAACTCAGTGATGCATTTGCGTTATGTAAAAAGGAATATCTTCAGCTATAAACATTACCTTTGCAAAGTTCATTTTTTATTTAGGTGCCTCTACATGTAAGCTCCCATATTTTACCAACTGTTGGCTTGCGTGACTATTGTGCAACTTTCTTTTTTACCTTATTTCTTACTTTGAACTCCTTGCTTTTTGTTATTGTGCATAACGTCGTCGATGTCGTAGTTGGTCGGCATCACTAGGTACTACTAAATTCATATTCTAATATTAACTGAAATAAATCAAAGTTTTACTGACGCTAAAGAAAAAAATAAAAATAAAAGAAATAAAACAAAGGCGAAAAATGTTATACCTTTCTATGCAGCAAAGTATAATGTTGGCACTTTTGCCAAGAAGCTGAGCCTACATACACCAATGAAAAACGAACAGCTGCAGTAAAATATGTTTGCAACTTAAGTTGAAAATATAGAAAATATTACTTCACAGTAGAACTTTCAGAGTACCTAAATGCAAGCAAAAATAAAAGAAAAAAAATCTTTTTTTTTTCTGCATAATAGACGAAAAAGAAGAAACCAAAGTCGGAGTAAAAGAGAGAAGAAATAAAGTTTAATCGAATTGCAAAGCTGCAGTTGCACCGAAAGATGAAACTTTAAAGGAAGCAAAAACAAATAAAAAATAAAACATCAGAACAATAGTAAAGAAAAACGCGACAACATTTTCTCGAAGCACTAGACAACGGCAGAAGTAATAGCAACAACAAAAAACATTGTTGTAACTGTGGTTTTTGTTGTCGAGGAATTGCATGCCAGCAACGGTAAAGTATCAAAAGGCAACAAGAAATATAAACTTTTAAGCAAAATGCGTTCGTTGTTGAGAGTTAAGGGGCGGCGCGAAAAAAAAGAAATAGTAAAATATTTTGTGCTTATAGCTGGTACCTATAGTAGTGTTCAGTTAGCTAGTTCAGTTGCTTCTGCTCTTACTGTTGTTTCTGCTGCTGCTACTGTTTGCTGGGATTAAATGCATGTGGTAAAGGTGCTTTTTATGGGTAATGAATTTTCATATTCTTGGCAGTTAAGTGCAACATTGTATGATGTAAAAACTAATGCATGTGTATGTGACATAGGTGTGTCTGTGTGTGTGTGATGCATGAAATAACTGTTGGCTGGGAAATTGTGCAGAAATGTGTTGAGGCAAAAAAGTGTATGTTGAATATATAAAACAAATTTAAATTTTTATCCGAAAAAACGTTAGCAAATATGTATTAGAAAAAAAATCTTAAATTGTATGTTACTTATACGCCATGGTAAATCCATATATATATATTTATATACACATACATATGCACCTACATAAATATAGAATTATTATATTTAAGTTATTCATATCTATTTCCACTCTTTCATTTCTCGTATACCACTTAGGGTCGTAAATAAGTATTTGCAAAACAAATATCAATATTGCAACATTTAAATATTCCATTAATTTACACTATAAATACATAATATTGTTATTATTTACACTTGTGCTGCATACATTAAATTTCATTAACAATTTCTAGGTATAAATTTATTATGAAATATTCCTCCCAAAAGTTTCCAATTAGCAATTTGTCTAATAAAATGAAAGTCATTTCTCAAAATCAGATACAGCATCGACTAAATTTCTTCTATGTAGGTGGGCATAAAAAAGGATACCTAACACAGCACAGGTGCACACAGACATAAAGTAATACACACACACATATACATACATATGCATATTTTGCACATTTATGTATGTTGTTAATATGTATGAGAATGTTAATAACTCAAATAATAAATATTCATGTTAACCCAAACACACAAGCATGGCACGCACAAACGAACACATTTCCCTAACGATAGATATATACAAATAATTTGCAAAACACATACATATGTATATACATACATACATGCATACAGCAAATAACGACAAGAACAACAAAGAAATAAAAACCATAAAATGTTTACTTGCATTTTTGTTATTTCTTCTGTTATGCTTCTATGCGTTCATGTATGTGTTTGAAACAAGGCAATAAGGTGTGTAATAAATTTCATCATCCATACAGTATAAGCATAATGCATACATATATACATACATACTAATGTATATGTGTACATATATATAAATATTCATGTATGCATACAAATACATTTATATATATATATTTGCCACATACATGTAACAAACCATTTATGTTTACATGTTGGAAAAAGCAAAAAGGTGTAACTGTCATGTTATATATTTCATAATCAATCATTTGTTTTTGCTTTTTACCAAATTTTTGTTAATTCCTTCCTGTTTTTACACACACACACACATTTATTCTTTTTTCGTTTCTTCATTTCTCTGCGTTCGTTATTTTTGTGGACGCATTTGTTTTTCTCATTTTCTTCTACCACTTTTTCTTCACTGCTAGTATTAAAATAATTTATATTCAGTAATTTGCATAAGATTAGTTTATTGTTGGTGTTGTTGTTGTTGCTGTTAGGGAATTAGTGTAGTGTTATACAAAAGTTTTTGCTTACATTTGTTGTTTAAATTATTAACATATTTAAGAAAGATTTTCTAATTTAGTTTCGATTTAAATATTCAACGTAGTAGGCTTTAAATTTAACTTTTGAATATTTGTAAAATTCGCACAACATGACGTATGAGTAATGTCATCAACATTTATCTTCATGTTTTTGCATTAATTCTATCAGATTGCCACTCACACATACATGCATATATACATTAGGGCAGTTCAAATTTGTTTGCCTGCAAAGCGAATATCCAAAACGAGAGTCAACTGATGATTCTAAATAAATTTTTAGAAATAGGTACCTATAAAAAATAATAACAAATTTATAAGTTAGTAGAAAAAAGATTATAATTTTATTCTGAGCTTTAATCTAATTTGCCTGTAAAGTTTTTTAGTAATTTTTGCTGAGGCTTTAAATATATCAAGTCTAGTGTTATAAGTTGACTCTCTTCGGTACTTATCAAGCAAGGTATTCAATTTTTTAGCGACACTGTTTCAATACTTTATTTTTCTCCAAATTTTACTAATTTTACTAATTGATTTCCATACAAAAGACAAATAAAATTAACAAAGCCATGTGACCACAAAAAATGTATTCAGTATCCCAGATCTGAGATTACTGGTGGTCAGCATATGACCAACATGGGCGTCATCACCTACCCAATTTGCCAATCGTGTCTTGAGGACGACGATACTACGGAGCATTAACTTTGTAGCTTTCCGGCGTTCGCGATAATCAGATTAAGGCTGTTGGGTAGTGATGTCTTGAGTATGAATAATGTCCATACTCTCCCTCTTCCTAAGCTTCTAAGGTTCATCAGTGAAACAAAGAAGTTCGAGGTTGAGAGACCTTTGACCTTTCGTCTTCCCATTTATAACTTTCCCCTAACATAACTTTCCTGTCTCTCTACTCTCTTCTACTGGTTCTATCTTAGAGTATAGTAGAATGGTCCTCTTGACAGAATGCTTTGGTTTAGTCCAGCCCACCTACAACTATAAACTTTAAACTCTACGTTTGCTTCGGTAGTGCGAAAGTGCTTCAGAGTACTGTACATTTTTGTTTTTTGTCCTAAAGTTTGAACATTTCTGAACATGTTTCTATAATAAATTATAAAACACTTGGTTTGTTTTTCTTAGATCTTAGATTTTTTATATTCCTCATTTTTATATTCCTCATTTATAAATTTTCAAGAGAAATCGCCGCTTTACGCCTTTCCGAGGGTGGACCGAAGATTAGTGCATTCTACAAAAATGTTGTTTATAAAATTTTGCTATGTGTTCAGCCACTAAGAATTTCGCCGAAAATAAAGAAAAATTTAGTTATCAATATAAACTCAGAAATCTGATGAAAGTTTTTGAAATGACTAATTTATAACTTTTTCTATTATATGGTGATTTTTGCTAAAAAAAAAAAAGAAACCGAGTATTTTTCGACCTATACTTATTCGTAAAAATGTATTGGCCCGAAATTGACTTCAGAATTATGGTTTCTTTGGGAAATAGAGTCATTCATAGATTCATGTTTTACTATACACTTTGATAAGTTTTTTTCAACCGAGTAGTTTGATCCGCCCTAATAATACATACATACAGAGAAAGAAAATGTATACAAAATTTACATAAATTTAAAGAACATTTAATTTTATGAATTTTTAATAATAATTTCGAAAGCAATTAGGAAGTCCAGCTTAAATTCAATAGACTAGTAACAACAATAATACCCCAGAGGCTTACTGGTCTGCTCGGATATTTTCATAGTCACTCTTGCAACCTATCGTATTTGGCAGAAATAGCTATTTAAATCATAATAGGAGATATTGTGAGTCGGTTAATGTGTCTACGAGTGCTACATATGCAACTGATATTTCAAAATTCTTCAAAGAATCTTCACCCTTAAAGGCGAAAGCTTGGATAGATATGGTATTAAAACAATCTACAATCAATCATTATCATAGCTCTAACATTTTTATATTTGAGTTAAGACACAAATATCATCATCAAATCTCCATAGTATGACCCCTCAAAGCACACAAGGTTTTTGACAATCTCTTTATAATATAAAATTTTGCTGCAAATGCCCAAAAGGGTTAATTGATTTTTGATGAGTTTTGGTTTCGATAAAAAAGTACGCCACTACATGAGTTAAAAACTAGTCTGATAGCAATGCTGTATATTAGATAGTGTCTATAAAGACTATAACTGTAACTAATTATATGTACAGTGGATTTATCAAGGGATAATAAATTTTTAGTTATTTTCTAATACCAAATATTGGGAGTATGAATGTATAAACTCGTAATTGTGACTAACTTCATATCTATCATACGCGCCATTTTTTTGACATTGACAGCTATTCTATCTCGAAGAGCGCCAAAAATACTATAAGAACTGATCTGTCAAATAATTTTCATAATTTTACAAAAGTGTTTTACTATAGCTGAAAATGTCGAATTTCATGCCAACAAAACAACATTTGCGGGAAGTTTTAATTTGCTTCTTCCATTTAAAGGAAAACGCAACTGAAGCACATCGTTTACTCACTGAAGCTTATCCTGATTGTGCTATAGACGTTAGAATGTGTCAGGTATGGTATGCCCGTTTCAAAAGGGAACGTTCGAAAAAGTTCGAAGATGAAGAATTGAAGGTATTACTCGAAGAAGATTCATGTCAAACGCAACAAGAACTTGCTGAATCTTTAGGAGTTGATCAATCAACCATTTCTAAACTATTAAAAGCATTGGGAACGATTCAAAAGCAAGGAAATTGGGTGCCGTACGAATTGAAGCCGAGAGACGTCGCACGACGATTTTTCACATGTGAACTGCTGATTGAACGACAGAAAAGAAAGGGGTTTCTGCATCGTATTGTGACTGGCGATGAAAAGTGGATACGTTACGATAACCCAAAGCGTAAAAAATCATGGGGGCCGCCCGGACATGCATCAACATCAACGGCAAAGCCGAACATCCATGGAGCCAAGCTCATGCTGTGTACTTGGTGGGATATGAAAGGTGTCGTGTATTATGAGCTGTTGAAATCGAATGAAACGATCACTGGCGACCGCTACCGACTACAATTGATGCGTTTGAGCCGAGCATTAAAGGATAAGAGGCCAGAATATGAGAATAGACAAGACGAAGTTATTCTTCAGCACGACTATGCTCGGCCGCATGTTGCAAAGCAAGTAAAAACATACTTGGAAACGCTGAAATGGGAAGTGCTACCCCACCCGCCGTATTCTACAGATATTGCTCCTTCTGATTACCACTTGTTCCGATCGATGACACATGGCCTGGCTGAACAGCACTTCCGTTCTTTCGAAGAACTCGATTTGTGTATAGCCTCAAAAGATGAGGAGTTCTTTCGACGCGGAATGCGTATGCTACCAGAAAGATGGGAAAAGGTTGTGGCTAACGATGGACAATACTTTAAAGAATAAATTTATAATCACTTTTTCACAACAAATGTCCAAATTACGAAAAAATTACGAGTTTATACATTCATACTCCCAATATGTAGAAACTAGGGAAAAGTTGTATATCTTATGCAATGGTTATGTACTATTGAATTTTATATCTATTAACATATTGAAAGTCTTTAAAGGTTAGTGATTGCAGAAAATACATCTAAATCCGATCCGATCCGGTCTATGAGATCTGAATCTTTTGTGACCAAAACCATTACCTGATGGATTGCCATTAAGTTCATTTTACGACGACACTTAAATATATATTTCGATTCTAATCACATTGAAGTATAGTCTCTATATAATTTAAAACAAATTTTACAAATTTTCATCGAATTTTATTAGTATGAAAAAAAAAGAATAAGAAACCCAAATACCAAACGTTTATACGCTGAGACTAGTTGCATGAAACTTTAGCCATTATAGTTTTCTTCGAATTGAGAAAACATGGAACTACAAAAATGCATCAAGAGAAACGTCAGAAAGAAAACATGAAATGCTGCCCAAGAGATTTGGTCTATCCCTCTGACGTTTCTCTCCTCTTCCCTACATTTGTCCGAGTTTCATGAGACTAGACTCATGGTGTAAATGTTGACTAACTAATAGAACATAAAAATGCTACCCTGTCAGAATCAACTAATTTGCAAGGCGACATTCTCTCCTCGTCATATATTTGATCTTACTCTATGTAGTAACACTAAATTTCTCAAAGATGATTCGATACCCGTATAGTATCGATATTTTTACTCATTACTTGTATCGAATAAAGATATTGATGCCACCAAAAATATAGAAAAAAAAGTATCAAATATGTACTTGTATCGAATACTCGTTTAAAGAGACAAATTTCATTATTCAACACGAAATTTACGTCAGGCGCATTATGCATTTCATTTCATTAATGGCGTATTAGAAATGGCATACGAGGTGCTTGACGCAAAAGAAAACCTGCAATATGTTGAGTAGTGTTAATAGATTTAATTTATATTATATTTATTATGTTTAAATACAAATCATTAGAAAATTTATAATAGCAGGAAAACTAATCAACAGATTATAGCTTTTTAAAAATATTTCAGTTTTATAAATGTAATGAGCTTTTTCTATAAAATAAATATTACCTAAAAGAATCGAGTATCCGATACTGACCATTTTTTCCGGTACCCAGTAAAATACATATGATATTGTAAAAAAATACTTATGGTATTGTAATCGAATGAAAAGTATCGAGTATTTACTCGTATTTACTTATATCGAACCATCACTATGTGTGGTAAGCGTGCTAAACTGCTATACATGGCACAGAGTACTAGAAAATAAAATTGTTTATACACGGTCCCACTTTTTGGCTAGAAATTCCAAATCAACGAGATTAAAAAAAAACTTTTCCCTTCACAGTTGGGATTCAGCATAAAACTGTAGGTTACTTAACATGAATGGATGGGAAAGCTCGACATATGCCCTCCATGGGTCGTTAAGCCACAAAAGAAAAGAAAACAGCAACAGTTGATAAAAACAACCGAATGTTCAAATAGTAAATTATGGATAACAAAAAGAGTTCTTTCTTATGTCATAATTTTTATTGATTTTAGAAATATAATGGAAATAAAAATAGTAAATAAATACTTGTAACTATTAAGTAACTATTCTAGAGGAGCCTTTAATTAAAAGACAATTATACTGTGCTGCAACAAACGATTGTGGGAAAAGAGGCTGACCTTTGATAGGTAACAGGATTTTTTGTTCTAGTAGCAATGTTGGTAACAGCAAAATCGGATTAGTGGTCAATTCTTTTAAGAGCCGGTGTGATTTTCGTGTGATATAGTTTCTTTCATTTTGGCAAAAGTATAAAATTAAAAAGAAAGAAACCGTAGCTAGTATTGATGAATTTATTTTTATCTTTATTCACTGTGAATCTAGAACATTCTTTTATTATTTGCCTTAAACTTCACCTAATTAATTTTAAAACACCTAACTAAAAAGCTATTTGTTTATATATTAATATATGTATATTAATAAAAAAGCGATGGTCTGGAACAGTCTCATTGGAGTCAACAAAGTTATATTTTTTAAGCAGGTCAAGTAACCTATATTGGTTGTTTGTATCGACTGACCAATTCTTCTCTTTTCTTTTTAACGTGCACCTTCTTTCTAAGCTCAGATACTTCACGGTATTTTCGTATGGTATTTGAACATTAAAAATTATGAAAGAATGGCAGACTACTCGCTTATATGTGAAGTCTACATGTACGGACTTAGGGCTATGTAATTAATAACAAAGTTGATTCTTCGTTGTAGTTAAGTAGTAGAATCTACAATTATTTCTCTGGTTGTCAAGATCGCTGTATTGTCTGGGAATGTGCTAATAATACTTCATGAAAAGTTAAGTCGATCATTTGTTAATAATAAGTACGACAGTGGACCAACGACACTACGCTGTGCCAAATGCTTTGAATGGCTTGTAGACACCTAAAAAGATTGAGCCTTTTTCTTTCCTCTATTGCTTCTTCAATGGAAAAATGCAAATACAATGTGCCTATGAAATTTTAATAAATTTCGGAACAATAAGTATAGAGGAAACAAGTATTGACTCTATCTCCATGACTCTACGAACCAATTATGAGGTTTTGAAATTATATATTATGAATATAATAGTTAATACTTAATTATATTGAAATTTTGTCAATCAGAATTATTATAAAATTTATAACTATATTTATTACTTGAATCAGATTAACTAATCGGAAAATAAAAGTTTGAATGCTGCTTTAGCCAAAATATTTCCTCTTGATTTCAAATTTGGAATGAATATCTACCAGAAACTAGACACAATTTAATTGAAGCAATCAACAGCGATATGCAATGCGACGTCGTAGTTTTGATTATCACATCAAAAACATACTTGGTCAAACATGATTGCATACCTACTTATTTATTGATGCCTGATAATTTTCTCGTAAATATAGCAATTAATTATTACTCATACCACATGTTGTGCAATCTATTGACAATTGCTGCTGCTTCACTGCAACCGTGTTACGCTAACATTTTAATTCCACACTAAAATCACTTAAGTTATGTATGCATTTAGCGTGAATTTGAAATTAAATTCAAGTTTTCTTTGCAACTTTTAAAATGCGGCGGCGGCAGCGGCAGCGGCTGCTGCTGTTGCTGCTGCACTTAAAGTGTATGTAATTTAATTAATGTAGCTTACAAGCTGTCAGCAACAAGCGTAATTTTCGTGCTCAACATCTAACAAAATTGCACATTGAAAATGAAGAAACGAAAACACTGAAACAAAAAACAAACAAAAAAAAAACTGAAATAGACAATGAGAATGGCGAAGCGAATGAAAGAACGCACGAACGGAAGTATGTAAGAAAATGTTTTCTTTGCTTCTTCCTTTTACAGCGCTTCTCGTTTTTTTCTCCTTTTTTTGGCCAAAAAGAAAAGCCAAACTTTTGTTTATTGTTTTCATTTCTTTTTTTTTTTTTCAATGAATGTAGAATTTCTTTTCTCTTTTTCTAGTTTTTTATTACACTCAAGTTGGTTGCAGTGGCAGAAGGCGGTAATGACTTTTTGCCAAAATAAACAACAACAACAACATCAAAACAAGTAGCAGCAAGTAAATGCTGTTGCAACTGTTATATGCTGCAGGTAAATTAATGACTGCACACTGATGATTGTTATAGTAGCGTGGTGTTTATATGTTTGTTTGTTTTCTTTTCTTTTTTTCAGATGTTTTCTGCTTCTGCTGCTACTGTTTCGTGCTTGTTGTTGTTGTTATTGTTATTGGCTTTTGTGTGCAATTTTGTTATGCTATGAAGTTTTCTGTTACTGCTATTGCATGTATAAGTAAAAAAAAGTTGCTGCCTTCAGTTTGGGTTTTAATACCAAAGAAAAAACTTTTAACCTTTGTATTGCTGCTGCTTCCTACCACTACTATAACTTTTTTTTCTTCATGCTATTATCTACTTGCACTGGTAGTAGTAGTTTTCATTTATTGCTGTGTTGCAGTGTTGCCATGTTTTGAAAGAAAAGTTACATCAAAACATAGCGAAAAGGTTGCAAAACTTTTGACTTCTTTCGCTAAAGTTGTTGCTGTTCTTCTTGATGTTGATCTGCAACGGCGCGGTGTTGTTGCATTTTTAGTACTGTCGACGTTGAAAATATTGTTCATCGTTCGTTCACATTGTATCATACTGAAAGAAGCCTAGTAACTTTTAACATTTTCTTCTATTACTTTACTCCACACTGACATGATTTAATTTCGAGCTCAAAATAAAACTTTTGCTTCTACCTTTTTTTTAATATGAGTTTTGTTACTTTGGGTTTAAAACTTTTCTATTTGATAAGTTGAACTAATTTCGTTTGACGCAGATTGTCACTATAAAAGCGCATATAAATTGGTGTTGTTGAAAATATTCTTTTTTCATAAAAATATTACTTAGAAAAATGTGTTAATTTAATATTTTACAACTCACATTTTTGTTAATTCTAATCACATCTGAAACCTTTTCATTATTTCTACTTTTCTATATTTGCTTAGGTATACAAAATAAAAACTTTTTTCCTTTCTTCTTCCTTTTTTATATATTTACTTAGTTCAAATAAATAATTTCCCAAACAGAAAGAGACAGACAAATAAATAAACAAACAATCAAACACAAAACTTTTCCTCCGAACAGTTAAAGGGAACTTTTACTTTCACACAAAGTTTACAAATACATTTGTACTTACTTACATATATACGCATACATACATACCAATTTTTGTATAAATACAGCTGTGCACAATTAATTGGGAACAGTTCCAAATATTTAGATTTCAAATATGATATTTAAATATTATTATTATTATTCAAATGTAGTGCATAAAAGCAGGACATAAGGCTCTGTTTCTGTGGAAGGGATAGACAAAACTGTTATTGTAAAATTTCTACTACTAATGGAGCTTGATGTAGCTATGATGGAAACGTAACTTCATTTAAATTTATAGGTTAGATAAAACTGTTACATAGAATGTATCACAGCGGTCTTGAAGCAGCGGCAAGTATGATCAAAATGAACCAAACCAAATTTAAGATTCTGAAAGAATTTGGAACAATTCTGCGTAACATTTGTTTTGGTTCATTTTGATCATACTTGCCGCTGCTTCAATACAGTTGTGGTATATGACTGGCATTAAAACAGCAGATGAATTCTCTAGTTCATGGTAGTTATCGATTGCAAAAACATATAAATAAATTGCTGTTTGAAGGACAAACAAAACTTTTACTCAAAAATCACTACTACAAATGGAGCTGGTTGTAATCGTTTTGATATCCCCCAAGGAAATAAGTTATTTTATTTTATCCTTACTAGTTAATATTTTTAGGAGAACTATGAATTGGGTCCTCACAAAATCTTCACAGTTTCATAAAATATGATTATGTTACTTTCTTCATATTTGACAGATATCGTCCGGTACTAAGGTGAATAAGTGTTGGTTGACCTTATAATGCCATGTGCAAATCGCTATTACGATACGGATTTTATTTTCTTAGATTCGGCAGTAATTTTGCCCTACCTCTTTTTTATCTATCATTTATTCAGCCTATACATTTTTGAGATTTAACTCAATGGAATACCAAGATATGCCTTAAAATGTTCATGGTCCACCGGATGAACCTTTTCGAACTGTTCATTCACCATTTCGTTGTCTGCATGATTACTCTGCCCTAGCACCCAAATGAGGTGTACGCTGTGAAGCGATAGTCAACACTAAAAACTGTTGACAATTCCAAAATTAATATTGGCTGAAGTAATAGGAAAACCGTCGTTTGCATTGGTCCTGTAATACAGACGCTGATTAGTCCTAGTAATTTAATGAGCTTGGCTTGTGCTGGTTTTTACCACGTTTATATTAACTCGCTTTCAATGGTGTCTGTCTGTCTGTCTATCTGTCTGTCTGTCTGTTCGGTACAAATTTTGTAATCGATTTTAAACTAACTTCCCGATGAGCTAGAGACTTGAAATTTAAAATATAGTTCAGAACTGGAAGACAATGCAATATGAAGTATCTAAAATATACATAAATATAATAATATTAAAAATATTGGCATCGGAAGTTTTTCCATTTTTTTCATAGATCAAAGCTTTGAATTCATCGTTGTTAAAGTCATTGCTTTAGTGGGAGTAAAATATATGTATATGTGTATACATACACAAATTCAAAGACAAATGAGAGAGAGAACAAAAACAAACAATAACGAACTCTTTTTTTCGTTTTGTTCCGCTTACAAAGAGTATAGATTGTAAGAGATCGCAATTTGCTCTTGCTGGAATCGAAACAAAAAATCGTAGAAACAGCAGCGAGGTGCAATACCGATGGTGTGGCAGCGACGGTTGTCAATACATGCAGTAGTCAAAAATGTATGAATGGATGAGTTTGACGTGTTTGATGAAATAAATATTTAACATTTCTTTTAGCAAATAACTTTCAACATTTACAGTATTTATATATTATTTAGATACAAATATGTAAACGTTTTGTTTTGATTTTATTAGTTTTATATAAGAACTTTTAAATCTTTTTCTACTGATTTCATGAAATCAAAATGCGAAGAAATATTATCACTATTTTCAACATTGTACCTAAATATGTATGTAAATAAGTATATTTAGCTAAAATGTTAGAACTTTTCATATTTTATATTTTAATATATAAATAAATTATTCTTCTTGTACATTTTTACATTCATAACAACAAACCTCCTTCTTACTATGTATTTGGCAAATGCCTTTATTTCATTTCTGTTTCAAAATGTAGAATCACAACGAGGTGCAATGTAAAAACAGTATTTATTGAGTATGAGAGATGTAATTTGAATTTGAAAAACGTGGGACGCATATGGATAGAGATAAAATTGCTAGCCATTTAGGTGAACTATTCATCCATCAATTTCCTATTGCATGCGAACCACGTTTGTTGTTTTAATCATACAAGTATTTTCGTCCTACTAAAACTCACAGTTACAAATTTTCAAGACAATCTGTATGGGATAAGGAATCTATATGTGGTTGTGAATCTGTATGGGGTTAGGAGAAATTATTTTATACTAAAGTTAAAAAAGATGCTGTGGATGATTATATAAAAACATTGATTGAAGAAATGCCTGAAAAAGCATCCGAAAAATATGTCCACAAGATAATTGAAGAGGACTCTTTACCATCTATAAAGAAACCTCAGGAAAAAGTTAAAGTTACGACAGAAGAACATAAAAAACCAAAGGTAGAACCTGAAGAAATGGTAATAAAGGCTATAGAAGAAGAGAAACCAAAACAATCTACACCTGAATATAAAATCAAGGAAATGGAGGGAAGATTTGAGGCCTAAGAAAAAGAAACCATCAAAACAAAGATTGCAGTTGAAGATAAAGAAACATCTAAAGATACGCCATTTGCGGAAGTTTCAACCACGGAAACTCAACCTGAAAAAATACAAACCGAAGAAATACCTTTTGAAATAGCTATAATAGAAGAAAAACCCACTGAAGATGAAAAGGAATACGAAATTCAATATAGCGAATCAGAGCCACAACCGATACCACAAATTCGAAAGAAACCAAAGCACAAAGCTGACGAAAAAGAAATACCAGAAGCTGAAACAGATTTCCAAATATCAGTTTCTGAATTTCTAGCAGAGTCTGTGGAACAACCAATTCAGGTTGAAGTAATTGAAACTGATACCCAAGTCAAAGAAACAACAGATAAAGACGGCGAGGTGCATAAACAAGTTATAACAAAACGTAAAATTAAGCGCCAGCAAGGACCAAAGGAGGATATAATTGAAATTGTCGAAGTACAAACCGATGATCAACCTGAAACTGAAGTAACAGTAACAGAAATTCAACCTGACGAAACGAAAGAAACGCCGAAACCAAAAGTTCCGAAAAAGAAAACTAAAAAGGTTAAAAACGACGATTTACATGATTACATTCAAAAATTAATCGAAGAAGAGATCCCAAAGACAGAGCTTGAAAAATATGAAAAAATTGAATTTGAATCTATTCCTAAAGATATAAAGGATGACACTAAAGAAATCTCTGTCAAAGAAGATTCACCAGAAAAGACATCCAAACCAACGGAAAAGAAAAAGCCCAAAACCAAAAAACCAGAGGAAGTTGTTGACGAACAACCACTTTCAGAAATACGTGTTATCGAAGAAATAGTCGAAAAGAAAGAACCCGAAGAGTCGGTTGAAATTACTGAAACAGAACCAGTAGAAGTTAAAGTTGAAGAAACAATAAACGAACTCGGAGAACCAATACAAAAAGTTACAACAAAGCGTGTTCTCAAAAAGAAGGTCGGGAAAAAGGACAGCGTTGTCAATATTGTCACCATTCAAGATGATGATAGTCCCGAGGCAACTGTTATTATAAGCGAAGAACCCGAAGAAATGCCAATCGATATTAAAGAAGAGAAACAACCTGAAACTGTTGTTGAGAAACAAAAGAAACCAAAGAAAACAACGAAGAAGGTTAAAAAAGACGAACTTGATGATTACGTACAGAAATTAATAGAACAAGAAATACCAAAAACGGAGCTAGAACAGTATGAAAGAATTGACATACCATCAACTGAAAAATTCCAACCACTTGAAAAATCAGAAGAAGAAACTATACCACAGAAAATGAAAAAGATCAAAAAACCAATCGAAAAACCAACCGATAATACGCCAGTAGATGCAACATCTACAGAACAAATTACAGTCACTGAAACACAACCCACTAAGCCACAAACACTAGAACAAATACTACCACAATCAGAGGACACTGAACAAATTACACCATCTTCTGATCATGAGGATAAACAACCGGATACAATTGAAACTAAACCTAAACATAAAAAACTAAAAGATAAAAAACCCTCTATTGATACAAGTAAGTGTGCAGCATTGCGATTGTGCATTGCATTGTGCAGCCAATATTGCAAAAAAATATATATTTTGCTACATATACCTACACTATACTACATAAATATATTCAATTTGTTTGCAATTGTCCGTACCAACTATTTTTCTGCGTTTTCATATTTCTTCCTATGCAATATTTTCTGTGTGTTCCCTATGAGCCTAGCACGCCAGCCAGCACTCCTATTCCTCTATACTTTATATATTATCATTTACAATATCCTTCCTTTCTCTCTGCGATCTAATAGGAATATCTTTTAATATACAAATAAGTTTTCCCAATAATTCCAATAATTTACTTTCCTTTTATTTATTCTTATTTACATATGTATGTATAGTATATGCAACCAAAAATTTCTGCTTTATTCAACACCACATGCAACACAGTCAATTCAACATAATTGATAATAATTAAATGTATAAATAAATATGAAATGTAAAATAATCAATGTACATAAAAATACAGCTTTACTAAAAATTAATACTAAACAATAATACTCTCACGATATTGCTTTTAATATATTATATTATAATATATAGTAAACGTCCAAAAGTCATCCGTAAAGTCAAATATTCGTTAGCAAAAGAAGCTGCTACAAAACTATCCACTTTGTACTTAAAGATTTCAGTGGACTTTAAAAGGTAGTACGTTATATTGGGCTTGAGTTACATCGTAATTTGTTTGGGCGTCTACTGTATTTACAAATGGGCATATATGCGGATCCATGCGTAGAGCATAAGTATTTTTATTATATATTCTCTACTTCTAATACATTAACTTGGTGTTGCCGAAATTATATTATATTTTCTATTTACTAATATACATACAATACTTATTACCTATATATATATATATATATATATATATATATGTATCTGGGGAAATAAACTTATGTAGATATACATATATGTAAATATACCACCACTAGGTGGGAATGAACTATCGAGTGATTTCAACTATCGATAGTTAATAACTGAATGATTTTGACTATCGAACGATTTTTTTCATTCATTCATTTATTCGACTATCGAATAATTTTTTTCATTTATTCGAAAAAGTTATTATTAATAAAAACTATCGAGATATTTTGAAATTCGATTTTGACAAACGAATTATTTTTTCCATTCATTCATTTATTCGAACTGATAAAAAATTCCGAGTGATTTCAACTATTGAAAGACTGAATAAATGATTTTAACGATCGAACGATTTATTAATATTCGCACATTTCATTTACAGTAAAAAATCGTTGGTACATTTCGCTAATATTTTTTTTTTCACAACTATCGAATGAATGGAAATTTTGTAACTATCGAATAATGCGATAGTTTTTATTCGATAGTTCCCATCACTAAGGTGGACGGAAAAATTTTCCACTTTTTGGGTATTTTTTACGGTTTTTGTATGGGAGGTATGACCAAAATGAAAATAAATGTCAGATTCTGTTTTTTAATGCCAAAAAAAAAACCTTCGGTACCAATTTTCACTGCAATAAGAAGAGGAACATGTAACTTCGTAGTATACCCCTCCAAGCCAAAACTTCAAAAAAAAATTTTGTATGAAACGGTGGTGATGCGGAAAAAAACGGTTATTACCACTGAATTCCTCGACCCCGAATTAGTTAGAAACTGTATGTCTCCCGTTTGCTACAAATTTTTTTTTTTTAATTCGAGCACTGTAATTATGTGAATATTATTTTTATATATGAAAAAAAAAAACATAAAGCATCGATATGAATACGGCCCTGTGCGAAACCAAAACCGAAAAGATAGACGAATTTGGTCGCTTTCTTAAAAACATTGATGAGAAAAGAAAAATTCTTACAATTTCTTCCGTTT